>JADLZK010001724.1:0-39061 GCA_015847255.1 Hyparrhenia diplandra
AGTGAAGGTCCTAATTTGAGGCCTAACGGGATGGAGATAGAGACAGAGAGGGAGGGAGGAAAACTTTCCATTGCTTACAGTGCTGTCTTTTCCGAACCTCTACGATTATCGTACTACTCTGTCTCCAGGGTAACACGATATTGCAGAGGGTACGCCTTCTGCTGTTGGTGATTACTGCTGCTTTTACCCTCTTCTGCATGGTCTTGCATCTTGGTCTTCGAGGTCTTTGGTCTTCCTTGGCGGCTACCCTACTTAGAGGGTTTATTCCTCCAATGTCTTCTGTCTTCTGGTGTCCTCTAGCGCCTGTCTTCTCGCTTGTTCCTTCGCGGTCTTCTGTGGTGTATCTCGCTGTCTGGATTCTTCTAAGTAACAGTCATCGTGAACTTGGGATTCTATTTCTCGTTTGGAACCCTAAGTTTTCTGTTGCTCCTTAATCGTCTTAGCCCATATCTATATCTCTCTATTTCTTCTTGTTCTCGCCCGATTTATCCTTCTCTTCTTTTGCATCTAGCACTACCCCACTTAGAAAATTTTTCTGCTCATTATTCGCTCTGTGGCTTTTTATGTTTAGGCACCCGTCAATTTTCTTTGTCTGCACTCGCATTTTGGTCATGGGTCAAGCACCATGATCTTGATTACTTCAAGGGGAAGTACAACAGTAGAGCGGAAAAGAAGCTACTCTACGGTTACACCTCCCTTGGGAGTGGTGGCTCTTCAGCGTCAGTCATGGTGGCTTCTGCTTCTGCTGGTCTGGGACTTGGCTCTGCACTGGGGGCTTCTTCTCTTGGTGGTGCTTGACTGAGTGGCAGGGGTGCTTCTGGTTGTCGGTCTTCTGCCGGGGATGGCGGCCTGGTGGAGTCCGTTCTTCTTCTAGTGAAGGGGTTGGCGAACACCCCTTCTGTAGTTGTAGGTGCGGGCCAGGCCGTGGCGTGTCTTCTGCGTCTTGATTGGAGGGCGATGTTGGTGTCCCTCAGCTCTCGGACGTGTCGCTCTTGGACGACCTTCAAGGTCTCGGCAAGTGTAGCCTCTCGGCGTGATGCCGTGGCGACTTGCTCTTTTGCGTGGGCGTGCTCTGCGAGGAGTCGTTGAACGTAGCTTTTGGCTCGCTCGGCTCGGCTCGGCGGATCGGGCTGCGGGCGGTGTCTTGGCGGTCGTCATCGCTTCATCGAGGGGCGAAAGGTAGGATAGCAGGTGCTTGATGACGGGGCTGCCTCGTGGACCTTGCACGTCTTCTAGGCGAGCAATCCAGGCGGGGTGATTCCTTCCTTCTGGTGGCAGGTACCTCATGGAAGTGCGGGCGATGGGCTCCCTATAGATCTGGCAAAGGCGGTGGAGTGCCTTGCGAGCGACAGCTTGGTAGGTGTCGGGAAAGCGAAAACCAATGGTGGTCACACTCCAGTCTTCAGTGATGGCGGGGTAGTCTTGACCCTTGCTGATGTAGATGGTGACCGGCAAGCGCGATGAGTGCCGCGCTCTTCGTACTCACTACCCTCATATTCGGGGAGTTCTCTGATGCCAAGGTTTTGTGCGGTGTGGTAGAGAAGTTGGGGAAATCCAGGGGTGTTGATGCACTGGCTGCTAACCCAAGTGCCGGCCATTTTGGCTATGGGTGGTGATGGTTCTCGGTGAGTGGATGGCAAGGAGTGTGGTGGCAGAGGGTGAAAGATGGAGGCTAGCAGTGGAATGTTTGGAGTGGGATGGTGGTGAGAGCGATGGTGGTGCTCTTTTTATAGTGGGTCGAGGGTGATGGCTTCTGGAAGAAGCTTGGTCAACTGGTATTGTGGCTATGGTGGGTGGTGGTGTGTGGTGGAGGGGACGGGAGTGAGTCTCCTGTAATCCTTGACCTTGCGATAGTGGCATGGTCCTTGGAACCATGTGGTCTTGGCCGGTGGATTTCCTGTGGTGGAAACTGTGCGTCTTCTCTACTGTTGGTGTACCGCTTTGTGTCATCTCTGTATGCTTCTGGGATGTTTGTTTGATTTTTGAGCATAAATATCTTTTATGGGCATTGATGACTGTCTTCATTCGCTGTAGTCCTCTGTTCATCTTCTGCTTGTAATACTGATCTTCGGCTTTATCTTGCATCACTGGCACTGGTTGCCATTTGAATCGTTGCAGGTTGTCTTTAGCGGCTTCATCGGTCGTGGTTCGGGGTCAACGTAACAGCAGTATCAGCAGCTTTCGGCATTGAGGTGATAGCATGTCGGCAATGTTGCATGGTCGTCGGCACAGTAACACTGAGGCGACGGCGTGTGACGGCTGTAGGGAAGAACACTGGTATGGTTCAACGGCTACAGTCGTGGAGTCCACTGGTTGTCGTCATGTTCCCGCAGGTTAGCTCCTAATCTATTTGAACTGGAAAGGGAGTGGGAGGGAAAAGAACAAGGTACGATAGGGATCTACCTAACTAAGGATTAGAGGAAAGCAAGCATTTTAGATCGGGATAGACTTTGGGGTATCCTAGTAACACTAGTGTCGGGGAAACACACAAACTTACCTGGTGTGAAACGCATGAAAAGTTAGTCACGGCGAACTAAGTTCTGTACGAAACTTGTCTTATTACTCGTGACTTGAGGGATTTTTCAGTACGTTCACAGATCCTACTGGAATTTTCTTCCATTCATTACTGTAAAGTAGTAATAAATGAGAAGTTTTCCGTAGGATTGAAAAAGGAACAATACATTATACTAAACAATCAAGCGCGTCAATAGTTCTCATCACAGGTCAGTTACATAGATGATACAAGGTCACATCACACAGGGTGACTGCCATGATGATTATTGCGTGACTTTACACCTACTAAGGGCCTTGAAGCCTAAGCATCTATGACTGCGAGCGAATGCTTAGCTACTAACGCTAAGATATTATTGCTTGCACAACAAGCTTGCTCGTGGATAATACTACTCAACTCTTTGCTGCTTGGACTATATGCCTTATGGAGACTCCTGTTGCACATCATGTTAGCGCCCACTTAGGTGATCGGATGCTTTATGCATTTCCAGTTGGCCTACTGTATAGCACTTGAATCCTTCCTGTTGGGGCTTTAGGACGTGCAAGTTGGTTTAGCACTTCGGTACTTGGTCTTCTTAAAACTCTCAATTTTAATAT
Source organism: Hyparrhenia diplandra (assembly GCA_015847255.1). Classification (NCBI taxonomy): domain Eukaryota; kingdom Viridiplantae; phylum Streptophyta; class Magnoliopsida; order Poales; family Poaceae; genus Hyparrhenia; species Hyparrhenia diplandra. The sequence goes on from JADLZK010001724.1 coordinate 3,109, forward strand.
CGAGGAAGGCCAAAGTATCCTAAGTACTTTAGTATCTCTGAGGGGAGTTGTAAACTCTCTTTTGGGTCAGGCAGTCCGACTGAGATCTTCCTTACTAGTCCATTGTTACAGGAGTCTCGATATTGACATCGATTCCGCAACATACGGACCATTGTGGTAAGGCGTACTCATTGCAACAAGTTTAAAAGTAGTTATCCTATGTGGAGTTAAAATTCTGTTAACCCAAATTTCATCCTATGGACAAGCTCGGCTCTGATACCACTCTGTCACGCCCCACTTTCAACGGGTCGTTAATCACACGTGTTTGCGCCAGGATCACGATACAAACACGTCTATTAGAAACAGATAATGGTAAACAGGAATAATAGTAAACCGAGCTATTGAAATATAGGATGGAAAGGGGCTTACAGCGGCGACGAAGGGTCACCAAGCCGGGTTACAATATCAGAGTTGGCCAACCGAGAAGCGGTGGATTAACTATGACACTGCCCCATACTCCACAGGCAGACTTGTGCATGGATGAAATCTGGGCTTCAACGTCCTTCTCCTAAGCAACACCTTACGAACTCCTACGATATGCAGGTCTCTACCTTGCCGTCGATCTTACCTTCACATGTGCCGATATCTGTAAAAATAGAGGGGTGAGTACAAACGTACTCAGCAAGTCCCAACCAGGGGGTTGTAATTATTAAGGGTTTGGGCCCTAGCAGAGTCTCTAAAACTGCTCTCGCTAGTTCCTGGGTTATCTCATGTCATCACTGCTGTCATGACACCACAGGTTAGTCATCATTAAAGTGTATCTAATCATAGATGTTCACGCCTAGCACTTGCCCATTCCAAGGACGTGGCTATTCGAATAGATTTAAGTAACTCTGCAGAGGTGTACAATTTTCCCCACATGATAGGCACTGCTCTTACCACCTCGACTTGGCTCAAACAGGCCCAACGAGATTCCTTACCCGCTTGGATGCCTCCTAGGTATCTTGGTATAATCCTCACCACGACTTCTCGAGGGTTGGAAATGGGAAGATCACTTAGCATCCCATTAGCACATAGCATTGTGGAAGATCACTTAGCATCCGCCAACTCATAAGTTTGTATACAATATCAAAGCGCCAATTGTTTTACGTGGAGGATCACATAGCAACCACGCCAACCCGACCTCGGAAGATCACATAGCATCCAAGTCAGCTCCCGATAGATCGTTCGCCTACGCCGGCCACCTTGGCTCCAATTATACCTCAACCCAACGGGGTGTGGAATCAAGCCGCCCCATCTCGGCGTGTGGCTGTACGGAATATTACACTAGGTAGAAGGTCTATGAACCGGTCCTTAGGGGAGGCGAGTATCTCTCCGCAGGAACCCCTCGCGGCGATTCCCGACGTGGTATTTAGGCTCTACCAGACTACCACTACTCACCTCTTTTGTTGGTTAGGGTTCATTAGGCATTCTCATGTTTCTCTTGATTACAACGTATGAGCGTAGATAACGTGGATGATTACGTCATCCGGCTTAGCTCCATAGCTACGTTATCAGGCTCATACCACTATTTACTAGTCCAATTATCATCATCATCATCATCATCACATTATTAAGGTCATGATTAGGGGGGTAAGGACTTGCCTGGGAGGTTCTTACGAATCGGCACGGCGTCGAACGATCCTAGCTTTGCTCCGAACGGGAAAACTCCTAAACGGTCGTCGGAAACTACCTCGGGTACTTTGATAAACCTAGCTTGAACTAGAGCAACCAAAACAAGCATAGAACATTATGGTGGCAATGGGTTAGATGCATAGAGCTAGATTTTAGATGAATTACGGAAGTCGTTTCACGCGAAACGGAGTTAAATTGCATGAGATATGGAATTTATAATATTAATCCCTAATTAAATCATTAGGGTAATATTATAATATAATTTTATCATGTAATAAAATTGGAACTAATTACATGATAAAATTCTATATTTCAAATAATGAATTTACAAATTTTCTGGGAATTTTTCTGACAAGGGAAGGTCTATTTATAAAACTCTGTGTACATGATCAGGGTGGACATAGCAATTAAATAAGTGTACACGTAAAACCAGTCCCCGCACGCGTGGACGACACATGGGTCCCGCGGGTGCCACTGTGGCCGCCATGTAGGCGCCACGTGTATTAAGGATGCCTCGGTGGCACGGGACGGCGTCGGGGCGGAGGGAAAACGGAAGGGCGGCGTGTCGGCGTCTCCATTGGCTCGTGCCCCAACGGCGTCATGGACGAACGACGGGGCACAACGGCGAAACGGGATCCCCGTCTTGTGGTCACTCCCGTGGCGGCGTTCCGCCGGCACTGGCCGGACTTGGCGGTCGTCGCCCGTTCCTCGCCGTGGAGGACCGTCGGGCCGCAGTGGTCCGTCCGTGCGCGGGCCGGTGAGGTTCTAGACGGCGGCGGGGCCGGTGGTTGCCCGGCGGGCGGCCGGGCGGCTCTCGGCGGACGTCGTTCGGCGACCGACCGGGCTACTGCAGAGCAGTAGGGAGGCAATGGGAGATGGTAACCGCGCAATTAAGCCTCGAATACTGACCTGGCAAATTTCGTCCCCCGACGGCGGACTCGACGAGAACTCCTAACCCTAGCGGACTGCGGCGGCGGACTCCGGTTTGGGGCAAATCGCGTCTGGGCGAGGAGGAAGGGTGGAAAGGGAGGGAGAGGGCGAGCACCTCACGTTCTAGAGCGAGGCGGAGCTCGGGGAAGAGGTGCGAGGTTGAATGGTGGACCGGAGGGGTATTTATAGGGCGCCGCGCGGGAGCGCCGCCGGTGAGATCTTTTCCGCCGTTGCTGATATTTTCCGACCGCGCTCCTTGTGCGCGTGGACCGGGGATTGGTGCTCCATGAGCTAGAACACGGTGTGCTCGCCTCCGGGGAGTGAGCTGGCCGTCGGGTAGCGTTTTCTACAGCGGCGGCTGCCGCCCGCCATGGCTGTTTCTGCCGTGCTCCGGCTCGTGCGGTCACTGTGTCGTTTGACTCGTATCCCTGTGCGCGTGTCGTGCACCTCGTGTCCCGGTGCCAGCTCTTTGTGTTGTCGCGTCAAGGTCGCCGGAGGAGAGCTGGCAGGGCCGCCGTTTGCGCCGACACGGTCCGCGTTCACGCTGTGGACGTTGGACCTGTTCACGTGGACCGTGCGGCAGCGGCTATGCGCCAGTTCGAGGGTAGGGACGGCGGGCGCTGTGCGGAGGTCGCCCTGTCTCTCTGACGCGACTGTGCGGGGTGCCGAGCGGGGCCACGGTGCTGTTCCCCGTCGCGACGTACAGAGGAAGGAGACGGATCTGACGATCGGGTCCCACCGTCGCGTGTGAGGGAAAGAAGACCGGGCTGGGCTTGCTTGCGCGGCTAGATGGGCCGGCCTGCTCGGGGAAATGAGGGAGAGGAGGGAAGGAAGAGGCCAGCTGGGCTGGGCCAGAAAAGGGAAGGGGAGGAGTGAGCCCGATGGCTTTTGTGATATTTCCTTTCTCTTTTCTTATTTCCCTCCTTTCTTTGCTTCTCCTTTCTTTATTCTTTCCATTATTATTTTGTGTGTGTCACATATATATGTGTATGTTATAATTATTTACACAAGCACATGTATATTCTCATGACCTCCATTCATGAAAATATTTATTTAATAGTACTTGTATAAATAGAAACATATATGTGTGCACACGCTTCCCGGAGATTATCATTTCATGTGTAATATATATATTATAAATATTTATACAAGCACACCTATATTACCATGACTTTTATTGTCAAGAATATTCATTAGACGTGCTCATAAAAATATTCATATATATTTTTAGTACACGCGTGTTTCGGTATTTATTATTCCCAGAGAAAATTGTAAACCACTTCTCATGCAATACTTCCATAAACAAAACCTAGGACTTACCTTGCATCCTTGGCCACCATAAAGCTCACAAGCAACAAACAAGATTTTCTATTTTCTAGATGGTGAGAGTTTGAATGCAGGTTTTCGAAAACAGGGTTTCGGTTCAGCGGAAATTAAATCAAGTTTTAGTTGTATTTCGAAAAGTTCAATTTTTTAGTGAATTTTAAAATGATGCAAAAACACGGGTGTTACAGTTAGGGCCTCAAAACTGAGGAAGCCCCCTATTAAGCTCAGGTCACATGCTAACTAGTACCCCATTTACCATGAATGCCTTGCAAACTCGTGTGCAGACGGACCGCTGCAAATACGCCTACCACTTTTTTTTTTTTTTTTTTGAACTTAATACGCCCACCACTAGGAGAATGCAAACCCTGCCACCACAAGCCCACGCCAACAGGCGACACAACGGAGCACAAATTTTTTAGACCAAAGGACCCTTCCCTGCTTATCTACTACACCTATATAGAGAACCCCCACTAGGGAGTTCTCTTGACATGCAACTATGCCACCTCAGCAGCCCCACTAACACCCATACAACACATCATGTGTAACTTCCATCTTGGCCTATACATACAGCTCCACCCACCCAGCCGCCCTGGGCAGCATGTCCTTCATTGACTCTTCAACTCCTCATGAGTGATTGCATGCTGCCCTCCTCTTGCGGACGATGAGGAAAAGACCTCATCAATTACCATATCAAGGAAAACCATCCTCCACTGTTGCCTCCAGCCAGCCGCTGAAGAGCCATGCAGTTGGCCGATGGTCACGGCGTCTGTACGTATGACTTAACCGTGGCCATCCACTACCATGCACTCTTGAAAACTGCTTCCACGGTCATCACCGTGGAATGAAGATATTCAATTAAGTTGCCGTCTGGAATCAATCTGCACTTCCTGAGCTTGCACATAAATACTGCCTTTTTCTGAGGATGTTGCCAGTCCTGCGGTCATTTTCTACATCTTCCATCACCACAGGAACATGTTGCATGCGGCCTTGCTAGGTACTTTAAGTTTCAAGACGATGGAAGCCAATGATCAAGAGGTGGCACACGGTTCCTTACCTACAAAATTCCATGGTAGATTATATTGGCAGCCCGCCGCAACCAGGCATGTATCACAGATTTCTGTAATCCTCAATTCTTAATTTTTGCTCAACACCTTCTAATACCTTTTTGTTAATTTTTAGGAAGAACGAAACATCCATCTGACAGGAACTCTTTCTGTGACCCAAAGCCAGGGCCTCTCCCTTTTTGTCATAAATAATTAATCTAGGCAGTTTTTCTTGTGGCTCCATTGTCAGAACCTCTGGGTTCATAGAAATACTTGCATTTTATTTAGCGTCCCTTTTAGTTTACGAGTTTACGCTAATTAACATGAACCTCTGACGTCGTATGCATCATATAGTGACTAAATATTTTTTTATTCAACATGTAGAGAAACAAGAGATCTTTACCCTATTTGGCAAGAGAAACATAGTTTCAACTTCCACTTGCTCTCTCAAGCTCTTGGTCTCTCACATTCCTATATGAATTATTTTTGCATGCATGGGGTTCCCGTCATGTTTTTTGGTAATTGACAAGAATAGAAGATGTTTGGTCCCCACCATCCACTGTTGGCGCATCCAGAAATCATGGATACGACTGCAAACATTTCATGATCGAGATGTCAAACTGCCTCAGCAGGCGTTTGATGTTTAGTCTGTGCTTGCTAACAATAGTACTTATTAGTATTTTTCTAATTCAAAGTCCCAACATGTGGATGCAGAACATCGGTGAATTTTGTCTTTTTCCTGATGTATTTAGTCAAGTGCCATCGGTAGTTTTTTTCCCCTTTGCATCAATTATAATTGATTCTCATAGAAACATGTGAATAAAATTTATTGCATTTCCATAGCAACGCGCGGGAATCCTCCTAGTATATTGAATGAAAGCACAAAACACCGGTACCTGCTGGGGTTGCCAGCTTACAAGGTTTATATGCCCACCACAAGCCCACGCCAACAGGCGACACAACGGAGCACAGATTTTTTAGACCAAAGAACCCTTCCCTGCTTATATTGAATGAAAGCACAAAACACCGGTACCTGCTGGGGTTGCCAGCTTACAAGGTTTATATGGCCTCGGCGCACACGCTTACAGAGCACAGTTAACGGCAACACTACTGACGACTAAGCACCAAGATAAAACCTGAGAAACCAGTCTACATCGACAGCAGAATTTAAAGTAGAAAATATAAAAGATAACATTCCGGTGTCCCCTCAGCAGCTCCAGAACGGTAGAGATTCGTCGTCAGCATCTCCATCTCCTATGCTCAAGTAGCCGCCATCTTATTTTCCTTTCAGACTTGCTGAATCACCAGGCCTTCAGAATCTCCTGCAGCTTGATGATAGCATCCTCCATCCGCATCACCTCTTTTGGTCTCATCACCTTCTTCCACTGTGTCAGTAAGCCAAGACACTATAAGCAATGGACTTAGGAGATTTAATCAGTTTATCATTAAACACAAGATCATTTCTGGCCTTCCATAGGCTGCACACTGCTGCTAAGATGGTTAAGACTATATGATCACTAATGAAACCCTTCCCCTCTCCCAACATGTCTTCAAGTTTAGTTACAGAAGTTGGTCTGGCAGGCCACCTCAAACTAATTCTGACCCAGACCCAAATCAACATGGATATGTTGCAGTTAAAGAAAAAGTGATCTCTGGTTTCCAGCTTATCACAATATTTGCACTTTTCAGATCCTCTCCCTTTCCTAATCTGTCTTTGCTCTCCTGTGAGCACTCTGTCATGCCATATCATCCACAAAAATATTCTGATTTTCAAAGGCAAGTTTGATTTCCACAACCCTATCATTCCTCCATCAATCTGTCTAGTGTTCTTAATAAATCTGATTCAGTTTCTCACAAAATGTGAATACTAATGTTCCACTAAAAGTTCAAGGTCATGTAACACAAACTGGCAAATTCTTAAAAACATGCATTATCCAGTTTTTGCCTCTGTTAGTATATACTTAACCTTGAGCTTCAATCGACACTTCCCACATAAACAGCTTGTGCTAGTGATCCAAAGTTAACACAACACCACAGCTGTGAAAGTAACAATATCTGGTTTCATTTCTGGAGCTGTGAAATGAATAAATGCACCCTTGTAACCTTGTTGCCCATCTGTATCAGAAATGCAGTTCACAAGATTAAAACATCACAATAGTACAAAAATTTGACAGCATAGATAAATAAATTAAACATAGGACAATAACTGACCAGAACAACTCTGTTCTTTGCCTCAAAAAACAAAAAAAAAAACATCAAGAAAAGCAATCAGCATCCAATGGCATAATAATGCAAAAGGAAGTTAGTATAGCAAGCAACACAGTAGCATAAAGCTATACACCTATACCTGGTCACAGTAATTAAGCGCAGAGAAGACTGTTATAAGCTCCCCATCATGTTCAATTTCATAGCCTTCATCCTTTACTTCATGGGACTGGAGAATAAGATCTGGCAACTCATCAAGAAAACAAAAGGTGAAAACATTTCTAGTGCAAATTCCCCTTCAGTAAATAAGATCCCATGATATGTACCCAGGTTATTTTCCTAAAAAAACTTCTTAGTCACATCTGCGCCAAAGGAAAGAGCAACACAATGTTTGCTTGGACCTCTTCCAAGCTAAGGCTGAGGGTCACTCCATAGTAGTTCACAGTTTCACAAATTAGACCTGCCATAAAGAACCAGTAGTAACATTTCATATGGCCATCATAAACAAATTAGACCTTGAAAGTATGAAACATGTCGAGAAGACAAGAACTGAGCATTCGAGTATACAACAGTTGATTAGGACCATCTGGGGGTCCTACCCACACGGCATGTCCAAGACTTGGCATGGGTACTTACCTTACCCAGGAATTAAATTCGGTTTAGGAAATAGTACACACACATGAATGCTTTCAATGATAAAGCAACCATGTTTTAAAAAACGTCATTAAACTTTGTTTAATCTCATTTAAACTCTAAACTTTGGCCCAACTTTGTGTTTAGGGGGTAAACGCACAATTAAACGCTGGCCACGCTAGGCACTAGTTTAATCACGCTGCAGCGATTAACTGCACGAAATTGGTCAAAAACGGTGGAAAACGAGCAGCTTGTTTAATCTGTAAATTTTCTTTCTATGATTTCCTTTACTGATTTCTTACATTCTAGTCCCTAGAACTTCTATTTTTTCACAAGATACCACTTCTATTGCTGCAGGAACTTCTATTATTCAGCATTTCAGCTACTATATTTATACATCTTCTTGACAGCGCCCTTGATCTTCTTTTCGGCCTTGAACTTTGTCTCAGCACCACAAAAAAAATGTTTAATCACGTTTAATCTACATTTAAACTTCCTAAACTCTAAACCATAGGCTAGCGTTGGCCTAGCGTCTAGCATTTTTTAAAACATGGTAAAGCATATAGAAATTTGGCTTCACTTTAAAAAGAATAATAGCTAATATTGTTCAACATTTTGACTCAAGTCCATAGTTCAGCTACTCCAAGTTAATGGCAAGCAGTCATGTGTACATTGGGAATCTACATCATGTGATACTGGAGCAAGTTGTACCAGGTAATAGAGCTTCAGTATATCATTATAGCGGTTCAAAAAAGTAGTAAAAGAAAACTCAAACCACGAACACTGTAGACATAGTGACATACACATAATAGCTAAATCGAGTGTAGCAACTGCCACAGTAGCAAATCATTTCATAATATTAGATGGAAATAAGCAGCATCAACCAAATATTGAAAAAAGAGGATATTATACCTTCTTCAGATGGTCCACAGAAGCGATCAATGGACCTGAATACCTGATGTCTGAAAGTTTCACCCCATCAACACTAAATAGCCTTCCATGAACCACAAAGACCTTGTTGTTGATGACATGCGCAAGAGGTAACCAACAAAGACTTCAGTAAAAAGTTCAACAAACTTTTCACCCAGCTTTGACCTCACTTCCCCCTTAAAGCCATATATTTTGTTCATGCTCTTGCTTTCATGATCTCCTCTTGGGTACATAGCTGAAAGATCAAAAGATTCATCAGTGCAATATTAGTACATTTACAAATCAAAGGCCACATCAATAAGCTTTTCCACAAGTGTCGGTCTACAATGGAAACAATTCTTTCACACATGCTTAAATTGGTAAATTTAGGAGCTTGTTTAAGCACTTGGACACCCAATTCATTAACATCATAATGTAGTTATTTCTTCACTTGGAGACAGCGTCAGGCTCCTGTAAAAGATTGAAGCACCGAGCGCCCTATGAGAGCGCCGATTCATCATGCAGCGCCCATGATGCTTCGAGGTAGCTTACACATGGCATGAGAATTTAATAACTGTCCTTAGGTGTCTACTAAGACTCTTGTGTTGTACGTGCCCTTACAGAGTGGATATTAGGGGTGTGTTTGGTTGCCTGCATCTCCTTCGTCCTGGCTGTGTGGATCCATATAATATAAGAAAGAAGCTTGTTTGGTTGCCTGCTGAGTGGTTGCAACCTGCACGGATGCAAAAATACGACCCAATCCTGGCCCAGTGGATACGCTCAAAATGAGCTTCACTGGCCATCCTAGTTGGGTGGATGCAGTGTATTTAGTGCAGTCCCACATATCAGCCTCTCAGGTTTGGTAGACTACATCCGCTCATGCAAGCAACCAAACAGCATCTCAGTTTTTTGGCATCCACTCATGCAACCTCACCAAACACCTTCAAATACAGTTCCACTCAGCCTATCCACTCAACCAGGATATGCAATGCAACCAGGATATGCAATGCAACCTACATCCACCAATCAAACACACCATAGAGAGATCATTGGACATGCTCTAACTTGGTGTCTAAAAATTTTATGAGCGCATGTCATTTATGGTATCAATAGAAAAGAAAGGCATTATTAATTGCATCTCTGTAATGTCGGTGATTGATTGAGGGGCATCATAGACATCTCCCCTTCTCCTTAATTTGTCTTAAACATCTTAAAAATGCGTACATTTGTGGAAAGGGGAGTATAAATTATAAGCATGCTCAGTGCATAGAAATTATACAGCTAGATTCATATTTCAAAATGCTTCCAAACTATATTAGTTTCCTAGTTACAAATGATATTTTTGTGAGAAATCAATGGCCAAAGTATAGCATTAAAGACAAACTGTGGAACAAAGGGAGTACCCTCTAAACAATACTTTGCTAAGTGCTGATCACTTCAGTTCTACCAAATGAACCCAGCAAGAAACTATAACGCAATTAAACATAATGACAGTCCTAGGGGCATCACTGTTGAACAGTCCGTTGGAAGCACAAATCGCAGGTTTTCAATTATCTTTCACAGCAGCAGGGTTCGCACAGCAGAAAGGGGTATCTGGGCACAAGACAGGGGCAGACCCAGTTAAGAACATGGGCGTACACATGTACAACAGATAATTTTTGCAAAGCAATCAAAGTTAGCAGGCATAATACATGCATATACGCTTGTAGTTAGAGTCAGACCGTATGCCAATAGTATGTTAGGGTTTGGGTGCACGGCTTCGCACAGTAATAAGGGAAGACCAAGGGGCAGCGTACTTCTGAATAGTAAGTTCGGGTTTGGGTGCACGCAGTGGTGGATCCAGGATCAGGACAAGGGGACTAAATAATGATGAGGGGCTAAATACATATAGAAGGCCATAATTTTATAAAAACACAGCCATAGTAGGCAGACACATAACAATTAATCTGTTGTCAATTTGCATCCACATTTTGCCTAAAAAAAATGCATCCACATTTTTCTCAGCAAATTACTTAACACATACTACCGATCTGATGAAAGTGTTCTCCTCTTAATTCTATTATTAAGCAGTACTAAAAGAATTTATTCCCATAGTAGCTTCCTGAACAAATAAACGCTGATCTTACCGTGACCTGTGGTCTGCTGCAGTAAGTAGTCGAAAGCACGGGGCACTGGAGCTGGGGTCACCTGGCAACAGTCCTGGCCGGCTGGTCAGCAGGGGATGGCGAAGCCGCGAAGTGCCCCTGGCGCAGGCGCGGAGCCGCTGAGGCGCCGGAGGGCGGAGGCGGTACGCCGGACGCGGGATGTGGAGGGCGGAGGGCGCGAGCTCGGGTGCGGGGCGCGCCGGCGCGGTTGATGGGAACCTCCTCGTCGTGAGTGTGGTGCGAGCGCGGCCGCTTGCCCGCTCGGGTAGTCCGGCATGCCAAGGGCTGAAGCTGTTGAATGGGGATTTTTGCGCACGGCTTCAGCTTTTTTTTTTTTCACATGACACTAAAAAAACTATAAAATTTGTTATAAAAACATATTCAGCATTGTACCAAATATGAAAACATTAATACTTTATTATATATATTTGGTCAAATTTAAAATGTTTGATATCTATATTTGTGTATATAACAAAAGCAATGTACATGTAAAAGCAAAAATGAATTAAAAACTTTACAAATTGGAACTGATATTTAAGCATTAGATATTAAATCATGTTTGATTCTTGCTCTATATAATTTGCATAACCTAGAAGGGAACGTATGATGTGCAACCATGCACACAAGCAATCTGGGCGCTTGATTCTCCATCCAAAGACCAAAGCGGCGTGAGCGGGGTATTTTTTCATTTTAACGCCCGCCAGCCCCTTGGCGTCGAATGCCCCCGCCGGCCCTAGGCGTAGCGCCGCAGGGCGTGGATGCCCCGACGGCCCGAGCTCGTGGAGATGCCCCTCGTTGCCCTCGCCGCCCCCTCGTTGCCCCTCGCCCGCCCCGCCCGCGCCGGGCGCCCCGCGCGCCGGCATCGCCGCCTCGCCGGCCATCAGGCCATGGCCGCCTCGCCATTCCGTCAGGCTTCAGTGTAGGAAGCAGTAAACTGCTGCTTCATGTACAGGCAATTGTGCACAAAGGTAACCTCATGTATTAATGATTTTGATTGAATTGTTGACCTATTTGGTGCTTGCCAGGCAACTCGAGATGGGCAGCAGGATGGTTTGAAGCAGGATGGAGAATAAAATTCTGCAACAAGAGGAGGCAGAGGAAAAGCTTCTGTGTATTGGCAATGGCAATTGTGCCTTCTTTGTAATGAGCTTCTGTGTAATGAGCTTCTATGTAATGAGCTTGCAGAGATGTTTGTGGAAAGAAACTAGAATGTCTGATGAGCAAGGATGCTGATTACAAGTGCAGAATTGTTTAGCTCTGTACAGACCAACCTGTTGTACTGACCAACCTGTTGTGCAGATTACAAGTGCAGAATTGTTTAGGCCACAGAATGTTTAGCTCTGTACTGACCAAACTTGTACTCCCTGTTGTATGGTTACAAAACAAAATGAATAAAAATACTGATTGTTGGGAACTCAATTTTTTGGTGTGAACCTTGTCTGATGAGCAGTGGGTGTGGATGAAAATTTGGACAGTGTTTTGCGCTGTTATAGATAAGTTTGAGATCTCCTTTGTGCTTGTGTATGAGGGTTCAACATTGCAGTGATTACTGTTTTTGACTCTGAACATGAGGTTCATGCTGTAGGATCTTGCAAAAGTGGCCCCAAAACTTGAATCTCTGGGACTCATTATTGTAGGATCTAAACAACTTCAAACCATTACCATAACTTTTTTTTATTTATCAACCAAATACCTGCTGCAACTCTAATTAAAATAATAAAGTCAGCTTTAAGATAGGGTCGCAGAAGGCAATGAATGAAAATCCTTGCCGGTCGGGGATGCGGAAGGACGGGGCCGCCGCCCTGGGGTCGCGTCACCGGTCGGGGAAGCGGAGGGACGGGGCCGCCGTGTGGGGAGCCTCGCCGGGTCCGCCGCCGGGGGGAGCCTCGCCGGGCCTCCTCGCCTTAACCTAGAAAGCAATAACAGGCGTTGAATTTCTATACTATTGCCTGAGGTTAATTTTATTTATTACAAATACTTTGTTTTAGTCTTGTATTTTCTATATAAAATTTTATTTATTACAAATACATTGATTTTATCTAATCTCTTTGGGACCATAATGATATTTCTTATAATAATGTTTGAATTTCCTAGAGTATAGTTAAATAACATGTTTATATTACTCAAAAATTTATAAGAGGTCATTAATCTTCTTAAATAACGTTATTGTTCTTAAGTATAGGCATCAAGTGTATAGGACTTCTCTATAATTACCTTACTAGCTAAAAAAAACAACTTCTTAGGTGACTTTAGGACAATAATTTGTAATGCAGACTTTCAAAGACTACGACCGAAAAAGCCATATGGCAAAGATATGGCTAACAGTTTTATAAGCTAATTTCGCAAAAAAAAGCATAATTATGCATAACATTCGAATAGTTAGGAATGACAACTTATAATGGCTATTACAATATCCATATCTTTTTGTTATCTTTTACAATGTTATGTTAAATAAACAGCAATTTGGTTTATATAAAGTGAATAGTTAAGTGAGTGCTTGGTTTGGGGTCAGGGACCCCCCTCTAAAGTTTAGTGTCACCTCTTGTTTGGTTATAGTGACTAAAGACCATAAAGCAGTAATCCTATGTACACTTTAGTCACTTTGAGCTACCCCTTCATGACTAAAGACCCTACACTTTAGTGGAGGCTCACTGTGCATATCCATCCAAATTCATTCCTCTTGTAATCTACTAGTCCATAGCGCGCGTTCGCGCGCGAGATCTGGCCGCCCGCAGGTCTTAACGCCTTAATTGTCTAACACAACAACGCATGATGTGTGTTACAAAAAGGACATGTACACAACGGTGTTTTATGTTTGAAACACACAAATAAGACATCTTTCATGGGACATACAATACTCTTAGTTGTAGTCTAAAGAACAGAATTTCATAGAACACAGAAAGATAGCAATTGCATGGACTTAACTACACAATTGCTTGGCCTCGCAACCATTTCTCTCGTGGCATAGAAACAAAAGAAAGAAACACAGTCCGCTACAAAATGGCAACAAAAGAAGAGCGTAAATATGCAAGGCTTTTCAACAGTTCCCGTCCGAAGTCCGCTCTGCAGAGAACCGATGGGGCATGTGACTTGCTGGCAATTAGTTCAGAGTGTTATCAATTAGCTCAGAGTGGGTCTCGGCGGTCAAGACTCGAAAGCGCAGGAGTGCAAAGGCAAGAGATCCAATGACCGCACCAATTCGGTAGAAAAATGAATGATTGACAATGATGCAACCCTTGCTAATTAGATAACACATGGCGTCAATAATTTGTCGAGCCACACAACTGAAGTCATACTATGCTTAAGATGTATGTTCGTATCAAAACGGTAATAAATACTACTTCACTGGTGCCTCAAAAGTACACAACATAGAATAGGTCCAAAGGGATGAAAAAACAGAAATGACCAATTCACCATTGGCTTAATTATCATGGAACAGGTAAAATGAGATGGCAAAAATAGAACCAATATTGGTCATGATCATTGACTCAACTATGAACATAGTAAAAGGATTATTTTTTAGACTATGTAGATCAAAATATTCCTGTCAGTCGGTTGCGATTGCAAAGAGCGAGGTTAAAAAGCTGTGGTTACTTTTTTGGGAGTAATAGGAAATGCTTGTGTATGCTGTGGTCACCTGATAATTAACCATTTGCTTTGCGTTTTGCAGGGCCCTCCTCGGAAGTGTCAGTGATTACTGCCTCAGGAATGCGAGATGCCCCTTTGTCATCGTGAAGCCGTAGCACGAACCAAATGTTTCGTTATCACAAACCACGGGTCCACGAAGCTGCTAGCTGCTGCTCTGCTATCCCCTTCTTATTTTCCATGTGTTGTTGGAGTAATTTAGTTTTGCTTCGAATGTTTTTGCCAGATAGGAAGATGTGTGCACAGCCTATATTGTACAGAGCAACGGAGCAGCCTGTATATATATATAATACTTATATGGGACCGAATAGTTTGCGCCAACCCAATAAGCAACATTACAGTTTTTCTTTTTCTTTACGAATTTCACAAGCTGGCTGTGTTTGGCTTGCTGGGCCATGCGCAGCTATATATGGGCCTTGGTACTTTTTATCCATTGTTTCAATTTATCTCTAAAATTTCAAGGCAACAAAGTTCAACATGTAATTATGACTAAAAATCTAAACCTCAATAAATTCTATTCATACCCGCAGCAACGTGCGGGGAATCCTTCTAGTTATATCAGATTGCAGTGTGCATCAGTGAACTAAATTTTGACATCAATTATTTTCCGCTTAATGAATTTGTAAATAAGTAGTCAGGCAACCTGGTGCTGCTTGAATTTTTAGCCCATTCAGGTATATATGAACATTTAGATTTCCACTTGAATGCATGTCATCTAGTAGCAAGGTTCACAGAATATAAATAACTTAAATAAAATAGTAGAAGCTACATTAGCATGGACGAGGTCCATCACAGAACAGCGGTTCACAAAAAAAATTCAGAAAAAACGGGAAAAAAATTCAGAGAAGCGGTAGCACAGTTCACGGTATAGGGCATATTCGGGAATGGTAGATGATCTGATTTTTTTCTAAAAGACAAAGATTACATACAGTATACATATGAGGAAGTGAGGGGGCCCTTCTCAAAAAAAAAAAAAAGTGAGGGAGTCGGGCAAAGAACTGAGAACTGAAGCATGTGTATGAAGCGATCAAATAGATCATTTGCTTTGATGTGCTTCCTTGAAAGAACAAGAGAAAACACTCGAACGAGCAATTGAAAATTGAAAACGATTTAAGAGCTGCATGTCCTACATTAGCAGATTGAATCTGCAAAAAAAAAAAAAAAAAACATAATTAGGAAAGTCATAGGAAGCTGGATGTCCTACATTTTTCATCACACATGCACTTTGTATCCCATTTCGAACTTCGGACATTGAATGAGTAAATTTGAGTTTTGAACTGCATCTATACAAATTATAAAGCATATATGTGATCCATCATGTGATTTTAGGTTTGACAACGATTGATTTGGTAGTCGGCGATGCTTCTTTTGGTAGTGAGTTTGAGAATGAACCAATAACTATTTTCAATATCGCAAGAAGGATGGTGTCAATTATCATGAGAGGTATAAATCTAATGGCAAAGCTGGTTTGTGTTCTTTGTTACCTTATGAGCACCATCATCATCTGTAAAGATCCAAATCTGCAGGAAATTTTAAAATATGCACATTACGATCAGCTTGTATGGCAAATAAATTGTGAGAAAAAGAGTAATGGTGAGTGGCGACATATAGACCAAAGTCAAAGGAAATGTATGCAGGTTCTTCTAACCGAAGACAACCCTATTTATTTGAAAAGTTAACGATTCCTTCCAAATCACAAAGTGAAGGTTTTAACTAAAAATTCTGTGTCTTGAGGGAAAATCCAACGGCTTTGGAGTTTGTATGTATGGCACCAATATTGGCGATCAGTTATTGAACCACGAAGACCTTTCGAAAAAAAATTTGGAGCACAGAATCATTCTTCTGCTAAGCCTGAAACATTGCTCCGCTCACTCTTATTGGGTCCAAATCCTCAGCAGGTGAGATCTAGCATCTCTATAATACAAGATATCAGCTCACTCTTATTGGGTCCAATAAATGTAGTACAGCACTATGGCTTCCTAGACGAAGCAAAAAGGGAGCGGTGTGGCTCCATCCCGAGAGGATTATCCGGCTACGGTAAAGAAGATGGATTCCATGATGTTTCAATTTTCATCCAAAGCAAATGCCGGGAACAGGGAAGCACGAACATAGATCTCATACCTTCCCAAATGAGTGTTATCAAAACAAAAAATTAGCAGGGGTGACATAATCAAGAGGAGCACAAAAAAGCACCGAACGAGAAAATGGTATTGCTCTTGTCGGGAAGTTCATGGAAACATTGCTGCACAAGGTAAATGTTTTTTTTTATCTGACCCGTTAACTTTTCATTACAATTAGATGGATTTATCCAAATTAAAAACAACTACAATGATGAGCTATAATTAAGTAAAGGAAGTACCAATCAGTAAATGCAAATTAATTGAGTAGGCGCACACCTTTCATTCGGGATTTTCACATCGCTGGTGTGAAGAACCCGCACATTGGAGCATTTGTTCTCAAAGTAAAAACTGAAATAAAGGTGCCTCTTGGTATGTGAATTGATGTTCAAAAGGTTTTCAAGCATGAAAATAAATGTTCTAAAATTTACAATCATATCTAAAGACAACTAAAGGAAAATCTTCACAAGCGGCCCGGATATAATATATCAAAGCGGTGTTTTGCACAGTTGAGTAACTATTCATTTTCGAGGAATATTCGTGTTAGAAGGAGTCAAGTGTAGATGTCTCACCATATCTTGCTTATTGGCAAATACCAATATGACTTTGTTAAGCATCAAAGGATCATTGATTATTGCCTGCAAAGCAAAATTGCTCAATATTAACATGGTTGAAGAAATTGAATTCAGTTATTAGGCGACAATTTGAGACACTGAAATTCAGCTTTGGCTTTTCCAGTTCTCTCTCGATCCAATGAATCAACTACATTAGAACCGCAACACCGAACATGCATAAAGAGTCACCATGTATAACTGGTCATAATCATAAACCCAACAAAACTCTAAAATTTTAAAATGGTATCTCGAGGTGGTGGCTCCATCCCGAGAGAGGATTATCGGCTATGGTAAAGAAGATGGATTCCATGATGTTTCAATTTTCATCCAAAGCAAATGCCGTGAACAGGAAGCACGAACATAGATCTCATACCTTCCCAAATGAGTGTTATCAAAACAAAAATTAGCGGGGTGACATAATCAAGAGGAGCACAAAAAGCACCCGAACCACAAAATGGTATTGCTCTGTCGGGAAGTTCATGGAAACATTCTTTGCACAAGGTAAATTTTTTTTTATCGACCCGTTAACTTTTCATTACAATTAGATGGATTTATCCAAATTAAAAACAACTACAATGATGAGCTATAATTAAGTAAAGGAAGTACCAATCAGTAAATGCAAATTAATTGAGAGAGGCGCACACCTTTCATTCGGGATTTTCACATATTTGGTGTGAAGAAGCCGCACATTGGAGCATTTGTTCTCAAAGTAAAAACTGAAATAAAGGTGCCTCTTGGTATGTGAATTGATGTTCAAAAGGTTTTCAGCATGAAAATAAATGTTCTAAAATTTACAATCATATCTAAAGACAACTAAAGGAAAATCTTCACAAGCGGCCGGATATAATATATCAAAGCGGTGTTTGCACGCAGTTGAGTAACTATTCATTTTCGGGAATATTCGTGTTAGAAGGAGTCAAGTGTAGATGTCTCACCATATCTTGCTTATTGGCAAATACCAATATGACACTTTGTTAAGCATCAAAGGATCATTGATTATTGCCTGCGGCAAAATTGCTCAATATTAACATGGTTGAAGAAATTGAATTCAGTTATTAGGCGACAATTTCTGACACTGAAATTCAGCTTTAGCTTTTCCATTCTCTCTCGATCCAATGAATCAACTATTAGAAGCGCAACACCGAACATGCATAAAGAGTCACCATGTATAACTGGTCATAATCATAAACCCAACAAAACTCTAAAATTTTAAAATGGTATCTCGAGGAAGAAAAGCAAACAATGGGTGTACAATAATGTTTCATCGAAGGGAAACGGTAAGCGCCACGAAGAAAAACTAACCGGGGATGAGATTTACATTGCAAGATACTTTTCGGGGAGTATCCCCATAAACTCGAGTCAAGCATAAGTAACCCAACCCATTAAGCGCGGAACAACTACAAAGTAGAGTACATCAATACCATTTTATAATAAAGGTCTTTAAAAAGCAATAAAACATACCAAGCCATCGGTATTGTTGAAGTAGTGCCTCCACAAGGGCCTCAACTTTTCTTGGCCACCAACATCGGTAAACATCACATTCTTGTATTGAACTTTTCGACATTGAAACCTAGCGGTAGCATCGGAGATATCACCACACACGAATTTTGCGGGAAAAGTGAAGCATCGTTATTTTTAATTATCCTCATAAAACCTTAAGAACATGTTTACCGGACGAATTGATTCAGCCTATGGGATATGAAGATCCTAAACAAATCTCAATTTGAAGGAAAGGAGGTGGCAACACAACGGCAACCGACGCCCGGTCGTGGAGGTGATGCGATGAAGGGGCTTATGTAGGTCGGCGCCGCGCCATTAATTCGAGGGGACCACCGGGCATCCTCCATCTCTAAGATCCGAGAGCGTAAAGGTTCAAGATTGAATAGAGGATTAACATGGAGGGATGAATTTCATCGTGAAGACCGACCCGAGGGCGCCGGGAACCCATGGTTGGCGAGAAGATGAGGACGTCCTCCAATGGCCGTGCACGGTCATCCGCACCGATTCGACGAGGGGGACGGACGGATCCGGCAATAGAGGCTTTGGATCCGCCCGGTTTGGGTCTCCGTCGGCAAGGGCGACCGAAAGCGAGCAAGCCTAGATCGGCGTGTGCGCGTCCTCCCGGCCGGGCGGCGAGGGGAGGGGAGCGGAGCAAGAGAGAGAGAGAGAGAGCACCTTAACCTACGCAGCCGGGTGGCCAATGGACAGCTTCGCCCGCAACCCGGGGCGGGCGGCGGCGGCGGCGGCCGGCTTACTGGGCTCGCGTCCTCACCTCGCCAGCGTTCGCACACACCGCCGGGGCTCACTCACTGGGTTGCCCGGCACCGCGGAGCCATGCCGTGGGACGCCCTCACACCGCCGCTCGTGCCGAGGCTCGAGCCTCCATCTCCGGTGGCTGCGTGGCGCCGCTGCACTCGGGGCTGCTTCACCTGGGGCCCCACGCCACCGTGAGAGAGGAGGCAGAGGGAGGAGACAACACGAGGGAGCTAGGGTTCGGTTGGAGCCGGTATATATTCGTTGTCCGGGGCAGCTCCTGTCCGTCGACGCAGGATCGAACGGTCGGTGTTTTCCGTCGACGTGTCCACCCTCTGGCCGGGTCCTGGCCTGCTCGTCTCATCTCTCTACATGTAGTCGAAAAACATTGATTACTATTTTTATGTTTCTATATTATTCTTATAATGTACACTGTTCCCTCTGTCCCGCGAGGATTGTTGTCGGGAGTAGCATTTTAAACGTTTGTATTCACATTTCACACGACTTGACATATATCTACTCCACCTTGTGTACATGTTCATTGAATGACCGATGAACCTGTTGAGATGCTAGAATGACAGACTCAATGAGATGGAGGGAGTAGACCACAAGACTAATATAGTGTCACATGTGTGTAGTTATAAACTCAGTAATACTGTTAAATGGTTGGTTCTTGGTTGGTATAACTACTCAACAAATTGGCTCTACATAGTTCAACATATGTCCATTGGATAATATCATTGTTCATTTTTAATAGTAATTTGCTCCTTCCTTGGTATCAGATCATGTTCAAATCATATGGAGACTTAGAAGTGGGTCTTATTGTAAGTTGTTATAAATTTTCTAGATATGTAACTTTTTATTATATATTTTTAAATAATATATTTAGATACGTAACAAAAATCATGTATCTAGAGAACCAAGTAAGTACATACGAAATAGAAGTAGTAAGAAAAAAAAAAATAAAAATGCATTTAGCTAGGGGAACAATCTTCAAACAAGCCTTTAAGATGAAAGCACGATGTTTCCCTATATAGACAAAAGTTATTCCACTCTTGCAATAATCTCAAACATATTATTCTGTTGAATAATAATTTTGAGTACAATCTTGGATTTGGAGAAGTATGAAAATGTGACAACGTTCATGGCATCTCTATCCGTTCTGTTCCAGAGTCTGCCAGGTTCAAGGGCGTGGGAAGTTTTTTTACACGAGTACACATAAAATGAGAGCACATGTACCAAATTGGGTAGGTTCCACTATATATTTCCATTTGGCACTAACACGATGGTAAACGCGGGCACGCCCGAAAAAGCACGACACTAGCACGACACGCGGCACGCGATACTCATAGTGCCGGTGCGCGCGGCACGATCTGGGCGTGCACGGGCGCAGATTCGGCCGCGCGGTCTTTGGCGCGGCGGGCACGGCACGGTTAATGGGTTGGCACGATGGTGGCCCGATTATTTTGGATCGTTGGATCAATTTCCATTGTTTCTGACCATTGGATCCACTAGCAGCAAGTCTAACCTAGATATAAAAGCAAGGTCCTCCACATTTTCTCTCATTTTCCTTCCCAGCAATCGTCCGTCGGTCCAGCTCCCAACCGCACAACATAAACCTCGAGGCGCGACCGCGAGCTAGCACGGAGGCACGACGTGGCACGGTGGGCTATCGGGCTCATCTCAAGACGCAAGACGGCACGGCGGTCGAGTCCCCATAGGGGCGGGCACGGGCCGAGGATTGGGCACGGTGGCACTATCGGGCACGCGCATGGTAGTGCTAAGCGGGCCTGCTAGGGCCGGGCCCGATAGGGCCGGGCCTGATAGTGCCTGGGCCAGTGCCGGGCCGGGCGGCCCGTTTGGCCATCTATAGGTTCCACCAAATGGAACCTAACTAACTGGCGTGGAAAGATATTCAGTTCTAAAGGCATGTGAATTCTTTTTATTTAACCATGGAAATAGTTTCAACGTTCAGTCAATGACCATTATTTACCTAAAATTAAGCCATTTTATAACTTTTTTTTTTGTTGAAAAAACGTGGAACTCAGCGAGTGAGTCAATGATAATCTGATGGAAGCAGAGCAGCATCGCCAACATCATTGTTACATTGATTGAGCCTATCATGCCAGCTTTTGGGTTTGAACGGACAAGAAAACAAAGCATCAGCATCGTACTGTCCAGCGTTTAAGCTATCGGTTAGCACATCAGTTTCAGTCTTTCAGATCTCCATTGGAAGTCAAAGGCATGTAGCACTAGCAGTTTCTAGCGCAAATTCACCATGGATGGATGGATTGACGACGCGTGCAACGAACGCATTCCTCACCTGTATGTTCTGTCTGTTCCTAGCTCGATTGATTGAATCACATCACTACAAGTCTACAATGGCGATCAACCTACACACTCTGCCCAGCCCTGGCCCCTGGATGCAGCGGGGGCAGTCTACACCGTTGCCTAGCTGAGCTGCAACAACGATCAGGAAGTACATGGAGACCGGCAGTATGAGCCTTCTCTGTCCTCGCGGAGCTAGCGGTTCCTCTGGCGCTTGGCGGCGCTATCGGCGGTCGGGAAGCAGCGGACGGCGCCGTCCGGGGAGCAGATGTCCGGCACGAAGGCGGTGCTGTCGGGCCCGCCGTGCTGCCAGTGGAGGCCGGAGGCCGTCGGCGGGGAGGGCAGCGCCGGCACCGACCACTGGATCTCCGGCACCTGGCCGAACAGCTCGTTGGCGTCCCTGTCCTCCGACGACGAGCGGTAGTACGGGGAGCCACCCGCGCTGCCGCCGAGCTTCCCGCTGTCCGCCTGCCGAGATGACACACAGTCAAACACAATCGGCGATCCGAAAACAGAGCTTTGCTTTGCGCTGACTGACTGACCTTGGAGGTGCCGCTCTCGCCGAAGCTGAAGCCGCCGTTGAAGTCGCTAACGCCGCGGAAGAACTCGCCCAGGGGCCAATCCATGATCCCGCCGGCGACGCGGCCCTGTCCGGTACCGGCACCGAAAGCCGGCGCCGCCCGCGGGCTGCGCTTCGGGGTGGCCCTGGGAGCCGCTTCCGCGAGGCGTGGGGCAGGGGAGCCGAACTCCTCCTCCACGGTCGACCAGTCCGCCAGGCTCCCCGTAACGCCGGCGCTGGCCACCCAGCCGAAGTCGCTCTCGCTGTAGAGCGGCGGCGGGGTCGGCTCGCTCTTCGACGGTGGAGGAGGAGGTGACGCCTCTGGCTGCTCCCGGGGAGGTCGTCCAGCTCCAGCTCCTGGCCGACCTGGACGCCAGTTAACAGGAACCGGCGGTGCGCGGACACGAAGGCGTTGGCGGTGTGCACGGCGACGTCGCAGCTACGGCAGAGCAGCGCGCGGTCCTCCAGGCAGAAGAAGTAGGCGTCGCATTCCTGAACCACGGTGGCGGCGAGGATGGCCAAGTCGATCAGTGAAGCCAAGTTCAAAGATACTCTGTAGATAGAAGACAAACAAGACTGAGCACGCACGCACCTGGCATATGTCGCACTTGGGCGGCGACACGGCGGCGGCGGCGCTTTGCCGCCGGGGGCGAGGAGGGGCAGGCGCTGGTGTTTGCCTGCCAATCGGTTGGCGGCGTGGACCTCTCGGTCGCAGCGCGTGCAGAGTGCGGCGTCGTCGGCGCAGCAGAGGACGCTCGCCTCCGCCGCCTCGCAGGCGCTGCACAGCACCTTCATGAACCTCGCCGCCGGAGGTTAGCTGATCCTCTCTCGCGCCGGCCGGGAATCGAATGCCAATTCCAATGGCGCGTGCGTGAGGGCCGGGGGCTTGTGGTGGTGGTGGGCGAGAGGCATGGGGTGGCGGTGTGGTATTATGGAGGCGCGCGGCGTGGGGAGGAATGGGAATGGAATGGATTCGTGGCGTGGGCGCGGTGGAGGGGACGAAGCGGGCGACGTCGCCGGCTCCTGTTCGACGAGGCGTCGAGGCCTCGTGGCCGCACAAATGCGACCGCCGTCAAAATCGCCACTTTGATTCCGTCGTGCTTACCAACTAGTGACGAGTGAGTGTACCAATAATAACAAGGAGATAGATAGATTCACGCCACTGCATCGGTACAAGTTGTACAAGTTTTTTTCTCATGGAAGAGATCTCCATTGCTCATAAACCAATGCCAAATGTTTAGCTACAAATGACCCAATACAAAATGGAATATTGATTGTCCAAGACTGGATCAGCACCCTGACTCAAACTAGTCTGCCGTCGGATCATCATTTTCGACCGTTGAACATGTGCCAAAATATACTCCCCCGGTTCCAATTTAACATAGGATGGTATTATTACTGTAAAGCTATAATAAATTTGCTAATATCATGTCGGCATAGAGAAAATAATAATAATACAACAATCATTCAAGTTATGTTTAGTATTAAAAACGATAACTTAAGCGTGATATTGCCGCCAAGTCAATATTACATAGATCTTCACAAATAATGAACATATAATAGGTTTTACGCTCGTGTGTTGCATTTGGAGCAAAACATTAGAAAAACAGTACAATAAAGTATAAAACCCTACATACCAAAACAGCAAAAATATGATGAGAATACTCTTGGGTTCTAACTTTGATTTTTCAAACTTTCATCCCAAACTTTAAAGTTGCAGGATAATTCACATAACCGACGAGAAATAGAACAACAATCAGAGCTTGCGGAGGAAACTTGGTGACTTCGCATGAGAGAAAGAAGAAAGATCAAAGGAGAAAGCACAAGGCCTCAAGAATCGTGCAAAGTTGAAGGCGTCAACTTCGCTAAAGATTACGAAAGGGACCAAATACTGGAAACTTTAGGGCGAAGACGGTGAAAACGACTTCGTGAATAAGTTGAAGATAGATACTTTCAAATATGAACTTTTGTAATTTTCCGTTATTAAGAAGTCAGGCCTCCCCCCCCCTATAAATACCCTCCGACATCTTTGTAAAAGCCATGTTGAATGGCCACTTTGTACACCATATCATCATCAATAAAGTGTTGGCTTGATTATTCACCCAACAAATACATTAAACAAAATGGTCCATGATAATTGAGATGTTCAAGACTATTGAAAGTGAGATGTAATTTGGCAACTAACACCTTACCAAATTGAACCAAAGATTAGAATTACGGATTTTTATGGATCCTCAAAGAAAGTAAAGGATCTCGACATTAACTATAATAGCACATAGATAATCAATTTGAAAAAAACAAAGTTATGATATATTTAAGTGTAAATATTTCTATGCTTTGTAGTGGGAGAAAAAAGTGATGGGACATGATTCCCGATCTTTCGTCAGGTTCAAGGTAACTATCGATTTGATGGAGCACGATGCACCGATCCAGCTTTAGATCGAATCACCCTAACCCTGCAATTTTAGCACCATGTCTCCTATAGTTATCAACTGTGTCACAAGTCTGTTGACCTTAGCAAGAAGGCTACTTCATGTTGCGAATTAAAGAAAGAACAAGGTAAAATGCAACTCAATTGAAGTGACAATTTACAGATGTATGATTAAGATCTCAACATGGGGTTTCACAAACCGATAACGACAACTGTTTAAAGACAAATTAATCTAAAGCAAAACCTAAAACCTAAAGACGATAGTGGTGGATGCTGATAAAGGGTTAGGGTCATCGCTGACCCCTAGACGTGTCCCTAATGGGATCCAACACGATACATGACCCATTAGACCAAAAACTGATGACGTAGCACCAAGATAGGTTCTAGATGTTAAATTGTTTTGATGATCCCCGTTGATTCCAAAAGGTTCATGTGAGACCAGTTCCATTGGCTTACTTATCAAATTATCTTTCCAACCATATATGTTTCGTCAAAAATAGTTTAGTGTAGACTGGTCCAGTAGCCCGAGATGGACACAAACTTCACATGGATTGGGCATCCAACTTAAATTGGACGCCCTTGCTTGCCTTCTAAGGTGGAGGCCAAGGAGGAGAATGTCCTTAGACATCCCTAAGATGTTCTCTATGTCTGGCGTGCTCGAACATGGATCAGGGTCCCAAGGGTAAATATCAGGCCCATGATGCTTCCGGCAGAAACAACGATAGATTGACTTGATCATTCAGAAGCATTGCCAATGTGATATTGAGGTGGGACCTGATCAATTTGAATATTTCAATCAAGATTTCCATCAAGTGCTCATCGACCTCAATCACACTAACTTATGGCCTTTCCCACCATGGACCTCTCCAGTGAAGCACTGCCCGATGAATTGAAAGTTCGACTTTAATGCACTCACACTTTGAAACATGTTTTACCTACACGCAAATAATGACATGTACACGTGTAACCAAGTGAGTTGTAACAAAAGGGGGGCTTTGGCGTTTCTATCCTCGTTTTTAGTTCCAATGGTGATTTTACCCTCTTTTTTAACTTTGCATTTTTACCCTCACTTTTTCAAAATGAAGGAAGATCCTACCCCTGGTCTGTTAAGTACACTGAACGGTGTTAACTTTTGGGTGAAAGGACAAGTCTACCCTTGCTGCTTCCCTCTCTCTACCTTCACTGACATGTGGCCCCCAGTCGTCAGATTCTCCTTCGACTTTTAGCCGCCTTCATCCTTTCTTCCATGGTGGCTATCCTGGAGGTGATGACGATGGGGGAGGTGGGGAGGGTGATGAGAAAGAGGGGCCGTTGGGCCATCGTCGGCCGCCGGAAGCACTGCCGCTGGGAATGTTGTCGTCGCCGCCGCTAAAATCCATGGGCGAAGGGGAGGAAGGGGGAGGGTTCCTAGAGAAAGAGAAGTTTCCAGTCAGCTACCGATGGGTGGGTCACGGTCCGAGGCGAAGAAGGGCCAACAACCGCTGAAACCCTAAATCCCGCCCTTCATCATCCGTGCATCAAGAGGAAGGTGAGGGGGACAGGGAAGGCCGAAGGGGGGAGAGGCAGGGTGTAGGGAGGCTACCGGCCTACTGGCAGTTCACGGACAGGGAGGAAAGCGTGCTACAGATGGGAAGAGGTCGGCCGCCGCTGCTTCGCACGACGCGGAACGACGGGGTTAGTGTCAGCGGTCTGTGCGAAGAGAGGGGAAAGAGCAATGGGGTATTTTAGTCTTTTGGCCTACCTCATTTTTCTTTTCTGATTTCTTTTAGCCATTTAATATCAAGAGAACTAATGGTGTTCAAAAATAGGGGTAGACAGAGGAAAATCAATAAATGGTTCTATATTAGAATCATTGATGGGCAAATTTAGTACATTGAGAGGGCTCTTACCTGATGTTGATGGTCCTTATACTCCAAATATAACCATCAACTTCTGCATAAAATGATATAAAAGGAATCACAAACGAGTTTGGTGTTCTTACTTGTCTTGCAGGTATTCACTGAATAAAGGTATCTTAAATGATGCATTAGAGTGCATCATTGCGAAGAGCTCATCAAGACGATTGAAACGGAAATATTACTTACCACATTTGGAGTCTAGAATCAAAAGATATGAACCACGACCATTAGTATAAATTCCCAGGACCTAAAGGACACCAGAAGTTAGCTCGCCAAAGGTGGGACCTGCCTACCATAGGGGGAGGCCACCTAGCCCCACCACCTAGGCCGCCCGGCCCTCAAGTTTGGCCAAATGGGCCTAGCTTCTGGAACCTTCCTCCACCAACCTAAGGGATTTCCAGAATCATATCTAACCGCTGATTTAAGTCGGTTTAAGGTCGGTTTGATCCAACGGCTTAGATTCATCCCTCAGGACTATAAATAAAGCGACAAACCTCACCCCTTGAACCCTAATTTATTATCCATCTCATCTCATTGATTAGAGAGGGGCCCCAATGTAAGGAACTCTCTCTCTTTAATGTTGATCAAGGATTAGACTCTTTAATGTAATAAATTAGATCTAGCTGAGAGTTAGGGAGAGCGGAGCTGCGCTCCAGTTCTAGAGAGTCTTTAGAGTTTTGGTATGTCTTTGTATCTTCACTTTACAAGACTTACACTTTAATATATATTTATCTTATCTATTTACTTTTATGCCTTTCATATATTAATGGTTAGTATAGTTGTTATGCCATTGCATAGGATCTCCGTTCGCATCGAGTACTCTAGTTATTCTAGGTAACTAGAGTAGTAATCGCTAGTGTAGCATGGTGTCTATCCTATAGGTTACCTGAGTTTACACCCAATCCCTACGGATAGTCATGGTAGCCCTAGGTGGTGACATCCCTGATGGCCGACGTATTCCACCACATTGGGTTGGTGTTTGTAGGACTTTAACCAGAGCTTCCTAGCCCCCTTCTCATCTCTTTCTGTGGCTAGTGTTCTGATGTCCTGAAGTGCTATTGTATAATTGCTATATCTATCCATATTTCAGTTGCCTTAGAACCAAAGTAATAGAGAAGTATTTAGGAACCTTGATCTCTTCTGTTGTCCTCTTAATTAGTTAAGCTACTCATTTATTATAGTATTCATTTAGTCATATTATTATTCATAGTCTTATTTTATATATCATCTATCACTTACCCCACTTTAGTCTAGTTGGTTTACTAAGTTAGCAGATACATGATTGTGAGTTATTAGAATTTTTTAGCTAAAGCTTCCATGTGGATACGATACTTTAGAATACTCTCCTAGGAAAAAGCTACAATGATGTTTTGTGTGCTTGCAGAATCCTTCTTATTTTTTTAGTACTTAATAAACATCAACACCTAAGATATTTATCTGTTCTTCTTTAGTTACCTTGTTCTCTTCTTTGGATATAGGCTGCAAAATGATAGTTCTAGGAAGAGATAAAGCAATATCTTTATTTTTGTAAAATTTAGATTTAGGTGAAGGTATTGTAACCTCTAAAATAACCCATTCCTTTCTAAAAGACTCATTCTTTTTTTCTCTATACTCTCATGAGATATTCTCTTAACATTTTAGCAACGGACATTGGAATAAATGTAATTTTCCTACCATTGTATTTGAACAAATATTTATTAGTAAATGTATCATGCATACCATTATTTTCATATATCTATGGTGTACTGAATAACAATTGACATGATTACATAGGTACTACGTCAAAATCTATGCAATCCTTGTAAAGACTAAGGGAGAACACAATGTGTGCAATTTCAATTAACCTTAATCTTATCCCAAGAATTTACCCATTGGATGTAGTATGGATGTGAATGTGGCCTTGTGGTCAGACCAAGCTTCTCAACCATCTCTAAACTTGTTGGGTTGTTGCAAGTCTCGCTATCAGTCATAACACTACAATGCCATTCATTTGCAACAAAGTATGTTTGAAACAAGTTGTTGAAAAAATTTTGCTCCGCCTTCTCCATTTGAGAACTAAGGACTAGTTGTGTAAACTCCATAGTACATGGAGGAGGTGGCGGTGATGACGTCATTGAAGCAGCCGATAAGGACAATCGTGTGCATACTGTAGTGCCCACTTTTGCAATTATTTTATCCATCCTTGTAAACAATCGGTCCATGATGGCCTGCAGTTCACACTTAAATAAAAGAAACTAGTTGTTTGGATTTGTTAACAAATCAAAATAAATCCCCTATGAACTATTTATGGGTTGGTGGAATCACACTCTCACACATCTTACCAAGCTCTTACAAGGTTCTAACCAACATAATGAAGTGGGCGGTACAACCGTTGACTGGTTCGTAATAACTTTGAGGGCGTTACATTAAGATTGCAAGGGGTTTTTTTTCCTACATTGATTTAAAGTATATATGGATCATGGGAGGCATACAATGAGAATAATTTATATGTGGCACACAAGTCATCAGTAATAGATACCAATATTGAATAAATATCCAAAGCACTTGTCGCACTTGTCCTAGTTGCTGGCCTATACGCATTCCTTCCAATTGTAACAAACTAAGCGAGTAAACACAGTATGAAAGGTAGCAATAGAAATACGGACAAGGTAAAAGGCATCATAAACAATAGAGCTATTGAGATGTTCCTTGTTAGCTCCTTTTCTCTTCTCTTCCTTTTCTTTTACTATTTTTTCTTTTCTTTTATTTTTGTCCAAACTTTTTTTTTTTGCTTTTTCTCTTTTGATATTTTTTCCAGCAAGAAGCACACAAGAAAAATCACAAAAAGTTTGAGCTAAAATAGACAAAAGATGTGGCCTATACTAGTGTGATCTAAAATGCTGGACAAAACTTGTGGGCCTCGAAACTCGATGTTCCCGATTGAATTTCACAATTCTAAATTTTGTGAGCCTAGCTTCACTAGGATGAAGCGGATCTAACATTTGCCTCATTTCAAGTTCTGACGTAAAAGTTAAGACTGTTTTGAGAAACCTGCTTGAATTAAGGTTTCATGTAGGCACAAGATGGGAACTAATGATAATACATAATGGTGGTGGACCCACATGTTCCTCTTCGATTCTTGAACTACGTGAAATAGATTAGTTACTTATTAGTAGCTAATGAGTAATCTCTCTTATTTTTTCTTTGTCCATGTCATACTAGGTAGTCAAATAGCTAGTTGCTAGGGATGCCCTTATGGTGAGTTCTGACATCCTGCATGGCCCACTCACACTTTGGGTCGATCTGTACCTTTTATTTACCTGATGTGAGAGAGCCACCTCAGCTGCTTTGTGGTGCTTCCTATCTACTATCTTAATTAGGCCAAAAATAGTCGCTGCAAATCACAATCACTCCTCTAACTAGCTAATAGTAATAGCCATAAAATTCCTTTGGGAGAAAAAGCAGCAACCCCATAAATAGTTACCCTTGAGATCCCTCTTTTGCTTTCACTAAATCTCTTTGGGTAGCAATGGTGCGGTGCACACGCAGGGAAAAGGTGGTTGACGGATAACGGCGGACAGATGGCATGCCATGTGGTGGTAAGTGGTAACTAACAAGTAAGTACAGTAACAAGTAACAAACCATGCATGAGCTGTAAACAAGAACTCAAATTTGTGATTTTACATCGTAAGTAGTAAATGGATCACGGGAACCACATATAGCTCCGGTTTGGGCCACAGAGCTTGAGGGAGGGACAGATGTTGACTATGTGAGCTGTGAGGGGGGACAAGAAGGTATAGCGCCAAGTTGCGTGTTGGGCCATGTCAACCTGTTGAATGTCGATTCATTATCGTAGTTCATTTGGTTAGTCACATGATGCAGTGTTCTTTATGCTTCAGATTATGGAAGACTATTCTAATTTAACAAAAAATTTAGGAAAAATATATCAACATTTATAAGTCCAAATAAACATGTTATTAAGCCATAAATTACAGAGAATAAAACTATTTTGACATTTCAGACACATTGGTGTAATTTATTCTATAAACTTGATTGGATTGGAACAAAATGAAGGAGTATGAAAAAGGGAGCTACTCGTTGCTTCGTTGAGATACTTCCATCTTTATATTATGGAAGAGGAAGCTATATATAAGGACATATATAGCTCTACTAAAGTCAAGAAGGTACGCAAGCATATATAAGATATAAGTTTATTTTACTCGTTTCTAGAAAAAAAAAGGTGAAATGTGTATCTATCATCCATAAATAGAACTATTTATTTTCCTTTAGGATATAGGATTATTTATTTTTAAGATAAGTAGTCATGGGCTCATGGAAAGAGCTCATTGACATATCCACTTTGCTTTCCTGGACGTTTCTATCATCTATAACATCCTATATTTCGTACTTTTTTATTAAAAAAATTTCTAGTTGAATTGTGGCAGCTATTGCTAGTTGCAACTATTTGGTTCCATCTATATTTTTATTTATTAAAAGTGATGCAGGGCCAGGCTAGTTGCATCCAACCTATTATATACCTATTGCAACAGAGTGGACCTGATTCGGTGTATCCCGCCTCCAAGCTTCGAGGATGAAACCGACTTCACGATGCTGCCTGGCTGGGTGTTTGTGGTGGTGAGCAGGGGGCATTTCCACATCATTGGAGTAACTCTCTACTCAATAATGAGTTCACAAAAAAAAATTTTTACTCAATAATGCTTCATCTTCATTCCTCTCTTTTTTTTTCCTTTTTTTGAAGAAGGGGGAGTCGGTGGTGCACTCTGAACTTTTTAGCAATCAGAAGAGTTAAATACATGGCAAGCCCCTAAACTTGTGGCTCTATGCCACTTAAGTCTACGAACTTGCAAAACCGAAATCTTATCCCCTAAACTTGTTATGTCGTGTACCGCAGATCCATACCACTTCAATAGCTGCTGACAAGGAGGAAATTTTATAAAGAACACCCTAAAATCATCTCCTACCTTTAAGTGCATAGCAAAACCATGTGTTTAAAAAACCAAAATGTCATAAGATTTGGAATTTAGAATAGAGGGAGTATATCGTCAACTTAAACATGCTCGCAATAAAAGGATGGAATCAGACATTTCCAGCTGATATGTATACTGAAAAAAGTTCAGTGATGATGACTGAATGACAAAATTGATTGATTGAATTTAAATCTGCATACCACGTGATGGTCAGTGGAATTGCTATACTGCACTTAAACATCTAGGGTTCACTTTAATAAGGATATGTCACTATGTAAGTATAGTGGATCCATATGCAGATCCTTGTAATATATGGTTAAAGAGGAAACAGAGTGATTGGAATAGTGTGGGTTCACTTGAGCTGTGACCACGGAAAAGATCCGCCGCACCGGGAGCACGAGAGGACAGACCAGCAGAAGCGTGTCCCTCTTGGCGTTCAAACACGCGCCGGATTGTTAGTGGCCAATTCAGCCATAGACAGTTAACGCACTGCTGCTTAACAGCCAACAACAACTCTGTACGTGTTGCAATCTTTTTTGTTCTCGGACAGAAACAACGGCATAATTGGATCTAGTTCTTTTATATGCTACCATATATTTGCAAGAACCGGAAAGGTGTTCCTGAAAATTGACTCACGTGAGATAGGGTCAGGTCATCAATATCTATCAACTTTATCCACAGTGTTAGCTTTGTTTTAAGTCAACATATCTCTTAAATCTTAAATTTGATTAAATTCATAAAGAAAAGTACCAATATTTATGACACTAAATAGGAGTA
The DNA here is from genome assembly GCA_015847255.1 of Hyparrhenia diplandra. NCBI lineage: Eukaryota > Viridiplantae > Streptophyta > Magnoliopsida > Poales > Poaceae > Hyparrhenia > Hyparrhenia diplandra. The sequence goes on from JADLZK010001724.1 coordinate 35,541, forward strand.
GGTATAAAACACATTTTATGATAAATCTAATGACACTTAAATGGTATCATAATTTTTTTATAAGTTTTATATGAACATATAAATAAATTTGAGATAGCTTAACTTAAAAAAAAGATATATGCTCTTCATGGGACCACACAAGAATTTCACAGGAATTGCGTCAGTTCAATTTTATACAAAAATAAACAAAAGCATGGAAAATTCTCACGGCCCTCAGTTCAGTTTCATAAGAAAAATAGAAGAGTAGAAAAATTTTATCGTATTGCAAACATAGCATTAATATTTTGAAGGATCCATCTATGTGCTTTAACCCACTTCTCTTCCACATCTAAAATTTGCACTATTAGATCTTCATGCATTTTTCATCCAAATAGTGCTCTATCAACTCTTTTGCACCCAAAAATTGCTAACTCTAGTCATTCTTAGAAAACTAGCTAGGTTGACTTTTCAACTTCGTCATACTACAAATTGGACTTCACATTGTGTTCCTCTCATTAAGACAATCAAAATGAATATATGGAATGTCCAATTTGGATCCATATGAGAAAATTACAATGTAGGTAAAATCCAGGCCTATGAAAATGTCTCAGCTAGTTTTTTTAAACTGACCACAACCTAAAACCTCATCTAACACTTGTTCATCCCTCTGTTTGTCAACCTAGTTGTCTTGGCATTCGAATTTTAAGTTAGAAAAAAGAAAAGAAAAAATGCAATCTTTTATTTTCTTTGCATAATAAGATTTCTATAAATTTGTGTTTCTCTCAGAACAATTTGTGACTGTGTTAACATCTCCCAAGAACGATTGGCTGATTAACAACATTTGCGTGAGCTATCTTCTGATGTTTAGCCAAAATATCATTGAAACTAAGCTTCATCCTTTTACTCTTGTGCTTTTCACATTACCTCCATCAACTCTGTGGCCATCACATGCTTGATAGGAGGATTTCCCAAATTCCACGGCATAGTGGTTTTCAAAGCACAATTAGATCAATTGACTTTTGCTACGGGTGGAGAGGATTCACTTGCACCTCATTGTGTTATGGAGTTGTAGTAACCTTGTTATCCGCGAGAACATCTTCAATTTGCACTTCATGAACACACTTGTCTTAATTAGGCCTTGTTCGTTTTGGTCGGATTGAAATCCCCGGTCCGGATTACTTCTAGACCCGGTTTGAGTGAATCTACTTGTGTACTCAACCAGGTTGATCTAGTTGTTTCCGTTTCGGACCTCAAGTGGGGTGGAACAAATCCAAGTCTTTTGATATATAAAATGTGTGGATTCGAAACCAGACTAGATCAATCCATTCGGAACCATTCCCTGACCAAATACCTATTGTAGCATGAACCAGATTCAAAACTAAGTGAAATCAATCTGTCCGGAATGGAGCCAAGCTGACCAAAATGGACAAGGCCTTAACGGACATCCTCCTTGACATTTGAGCTTGGACATTTGGATGAGTGATGATGCTAGCCGATTTGAAGATTGTTTACCATCTAGATGATTGAAGCCAACTGGCTGGATTTATGTTGAACTTCAAAAAAATCTCAATTGTCATCTGGTTGATTGGATCACTATGATAAAAATGAATTTATGCCACTTGCAATATATATGCTCTTCAATTTTAAAGTGATGGCAAGACTTTCTGATGAGTGATTCTTGTAATGAAACTAGCTAACCGCAAAGAAGAACGACAAGTTTATAATGAAACTAGCTTACTGCGAACACTAACTGATCATATATATATTTCTAACGGTCATCGCACAGTACAGGAACATGTGTTTTGCATATACCGTGGCAAGCTTTATCCGGTGCCAAGTGGTGCGGCACAGGAACGCAGAAACGAAGGATGGAAACCGCGAGGACGAAAGTAGCGAGCATATACAGCTTCTTATCGTTGTAATAAATTCGATCCGGCCGGCCGGCCGGCCGGTATGGTCCTGAATTTGATCGTATCAGTGGGACTGCTGGGAGCGTATCCAAACCATATCCAACCATATGGGCACCGAAAATGACGCACGGATATATTGGCTATGGTACTAGGTCAGAACTAGAACAGGGGACCATGTATGTGTATGCTTGTATATATACCAACGCAAACCAAACTACAGGTCACTTGAAAACGCCACACACCACGTTTTAGGATTCCCGGCTTTGCCGGACCTAGCGCTGCAGCCATTCGAGATAGTATGCCACCCGGCGAGATTGAAAGCTACTGCTTCTCCTCAGGTCATGCTAGTTAGTGCTCCTCATGCATGCATATATGATATTTGGTTTCATGGTCCCTAGAGAGATATTTCGATCGAGATATACAAGTATGTGTTGCATAGCAGATATTTTTTGAACCTCCCGTGGCCACACCGGCACCTAAAGACAGTCCCAAAAGGAGTTTCAAACTTATTTAAAGAGAGAGTTAACAGATTAATTATAAAGAGAGAGTTTCATTTAGATGAAACATGTTGTCACAATTACCAACACAAATGCTGACGTGGCAGTCATGGTACACTATAAAAAAAAAGGTCTACATCTAATTAAGCTTTTATAAGAGCAACTTCAAGAGATGTGCTATCATGTTAGCTAGGCTATATACGTCCTTTTTAAAGAAAAAATTGAATTTCAACCGACTTGTTATATGGTTTTATAAAATAGCAAACATGTTATCTCTGAAATCTCAATGGTCATGTATAGCCAGTCATAGCCATTTGCTATATAATTTTATAAAATAGCAAGCCTGTTGTAGATCTCTTCCTTTTGTGAATTTTTCTATTTTATAAAATGACTAAACAATAATATTTAGCTATTATGTTTGGCCAAGCTGTTAGGAGTTGCTCTAAAGGCCAAAAATGTCATTGAAATATATCTATGATGAAATTACAACGAAATCTGGTTCATCATCTTGTACCATCACAAATGTTGCACAATGACAATTTGGCATATTTCATCTTTGATAAGGTTACAAACATGATTATTTAGCCCCCGTAACTGAACTGTTTCAGCCAGAGTCCCGTCAGAAACATGTTTGAAAACCAGGTTGACACGTGGCACTTTGTGCATTAATTTAAAGCAAGTATAATGAAGTTAAGAAGCGAGCGAAATGGAGGTACACGCGGATGCAATCTGACGTGGGAGAGAGAGAAAGCAGAAGCCGGTGTTTTGTTTGTCGTCGGCTGCGAGCGGGCAAGATGCACCTTGCCCTCTCTCCAGCGTCCACGTTACTGCTCTGCCTCTCCCCAACCTCCACGTTGCTAGCTAACTCTGAGCATTCATTGATAGGTGGGGTCCGCCACTACCATCCCTGACTATACATGCGTGACATGGCGTTTTCTTCGCCAACAACCAGCGTAACCATTAATCTTGCTCTTATTTGGCGTCACATGCATGATGACATGACACCACGTGCATCATGATGTGGCAAAACATGCATGATGATGTGGCAGGTGTTAAGCCATGACGTTTTTCTCGTCATTTATAAATGTGATGAATTTCAAAATGCACAAGCAATAGCATTGGGATCTAGGCTTTG
>JADLZK010001725.1:0-127646 GCA_015847255.1 Hyparrhenia diplandra
ATACAAACTTACCGAACCTGGCCACGGCAGACGCGGCAGAGCTTTGAGGGAGGTAGATGGGCTTCGTTCAGAATTTCCAACTGGGCCACGGCCTGGGTGGTAAAATCAAATGGGCTGAGGCGCTGGGTTTTTCTAGAGCTGGCACTGGCAGTGGCAGACCTTTTTCCTCACCTCGGCGGCGAGCCTGTTGCCGTGCCGGCGCCGCTCGCCCGCTCCCTCCGCCGCGGCGATATTGCGCCTCGAAATCGCCTCCCTCCCCTGCTACGCGCCGCATCACCACTGCCCGCCCCCATCCAACCCCGTCCGTGCTGCCTCCCTCCACCTCCACCTCCCCGCGCCATTCTCCCTCGAGGACTACCTCGTCGCCGCCTGCGGCCTCGCACCAGCTCAAGCAGGCGAGGTTTCAAAGAAAGCGTTCCGCAAGTTATCCAGAATATCCAGCAAGGAGGAGATCTCACGGTCCCGCCTCTTCTCTGCCTCCAACCCCGATGCCATCATCGCCCTGCTTGCCGGTGTCGGCCTCTCCCGCGCCGACATCGCCGCCGTCGTCTCTGTGGACCCACTGCCTCCGTGCTTCGGTGAAGATCATCTCCCTGCCTTCTTGCTCTCCGCGACCGTATCGGCCTTTCTGCTCCCCAAATCGCTCGCTTCCTCCTGGTCAACTCACAGTCTCCTCCACCGCCGCGACGTCATTCCTAGCTCGAGTTCTACATCTCCTTCTACGGCTCGTTTGACAAGTTCATGGTGGCCTAAAGAGGGAAATCTGCCTCCTCAGCATGAGCATTGAAAAGTCAGTCGCCTAATATTGCATTGTTTCGTCAGTGTGGTGTTCGAGGTATTGCCCAGCTGTGTTTAGACGTGCCGCGGGTGCTCTCCTATAATCCGGATCGTGTGAAGGAGCTTTTGCTACGGGCAGAACAGCTTGGGGTGCCTCCTACTTCGCGGATGTTCAGGAAAGCAGTGGCTGTTGTTACCCGTAATTTAAAGAGAAGGTTGCTGCCAAGCTTGAGTTCTTTAAAAGGACTCTTGGTTGTTCTGAGTCTCAGGTTTCCGCTGCAGTGTACAAGATGCCTAATATATTAGGATTGTCAGACGAAATTCTTCTTCGCAAGATTAAGTTTTTTTGTCAATGTGGCTGCGATGGAGCCACGGAACATTGTGGAAAGGCCTGTTCTGCTTGCATATAGCCTTGAGAAGCTGCTAGTGCCCCGCATTGTGTCATGAAGATCCTGCAGGAAAAGGGATTGATGAATAGCAATATGAGCATTTTCACATTAGCTGTAATGGGAGAGAAGACCTTCAAATCAAAGTTCATTGACTGTCACTTGGACTCTGTTCCTGGCCTTGCAGATGCTTACGCTGCAGCACGTGCTGGTATTGTGCCTTCTAGAGTGTAATTTAAGCATCTCATTATGTGGTTCATGTGTATGGTCTATGGTGGAACTGGAACTCATGCTCATTAACAGTGATCTCTGATTGCTCTACATAGACCAAGTTTAAGTTGTGGTTATTTATGAGCTGGGTCTAAATTGAGCCCTCACGCCGCATGTTTGTTGGTTTATCTGCCTAGCATATGGCTGAAGTAGTGAAGTTTATCATTAACTTCAATTTTCTTCTCTGAATTAGTCCGTGTTGTGAAACTTTTTAGCTAATATGATTTTTGACAGTATAAAATTTTCCTTTTGTCCAACCATTTTTATCAGCATGACATTTTCCAACTGATGTTTTACGTGGGTCTCACTAGCTGAATGGATTATTTTTTATTTCTGCTGATGCATGCTAACATTGTATGAAACTGAACAAGTAGTTTCAGGTAGCAGCCAAAATCACTACAGTGAAGAAACTCTGTATGAAACAATTTGGTAATGCCAATATTGTAAGGGACAAATATACTCTTCATTTCTATTTAGTTGTTTTGGGTGTTGCAGACCTCTGCCGATGTACTAGAGATTGTTGTCTGTTTGGCCCGCTTTGTAAGGAAATGATATGCTAACAGCTGAAAATAAACAGCAAGCTGTAGGGAGACAGCTTCGAATGAGGGAATACTAATTTGTTGTTTGTTCATTTTTTTCCATACAATATACGCAGAGAGAGCATGTATCTTTTGTCTGGTACATTTTTTTTACTACATTTATGTCATTATCGACTCAAATATCTTCTGTTCTTGTGTATAGAGGAGCCCTGCATGTAATGCTTGGATACTTATCGTTCTTTCATTTCCTTCATATATAATTGTTAATTTATTTGGTGTATTTATGTTCAAGGATGTTCATGGTATAGTAGATCATGGTAGATGCTTATGCTGCACCTCGTGCTGGTATTGTGTCCTCTAAAGTCTAATTTTAGCATCTCCTTTTTTGTGTTTTAGGTAGGTGGTGGAATTGTAACTCATGCTCATTAGGAGTTGCCCACTGTTTATGCATTTTCGATTCTGATTTCTGCAAGAGAGCCGCTAGTGAATTCTGACTCATGTATATTCCAAATTTTAAGTTATAAGGAGTTTATGAAGGAGGTGAGTGTGACTTATTCTACAGCCTTAATGTTCAAGCTTGTTAGTTTCTTCTTCTGCTTAGAAATTAGGACATTTCTGAATGTTATCCTTGACTTAGTTTTCCTTCTCTGAATATGTCTTTGTTGTAGAACTTAATAAGCTTATTGGGATATGAGAGTGTTGCTTTTCCTTTTTATATGTTTTATTACAACTGATGTTTCACATAGCTGTGACTAGCTGAATTGGTTACTAATATTTGCATTCTGTAAGACTGAACTAGTAGTTTCAGTTAGTGGCTGAAATCGCTACTAAGAAGAAAACTCTCTATGATGCAATTTGGTAATGCCAATGTTGCAAGAAGAACTAAACATTATTGATTTCTAAGAAATGTTTTTGATGCCATGAACCAAAGATGGTTGTCTGTTTGGTCCGTAGAAGGAACGATATGCTAATATGAAAAAAAATGGCATGTTGTCAGGAGGCCGACTTCATATGACAGTACAAATTTCTTCTTTTTTTTGAACATAATATACAAAGAGAGAATATATTCCTTCTATACTGGCATCTTGACTTGGCTTCCTAGGCTTCTCTGTTCATGTCTGGGCAATTGTGCTGTAACAGATTGGCTTACTGCACATTGCATCAGGAGCCCAGGACTTGGATTGGGGCTGCCTTGCAGCCAAGTGGGTCCAGAAGCCGACGTGTAAAGACGTTTTCTCTTTGTTTTTGTTGCCTAGATTTTTTTTTTGTCTCTTAGACAATTTGGAAGCACCACAACTGTTGTGTTTTTTATGGCTTCTGGCCTTGTGCGACTACGGTCCTGCGAGCGATTCAAGATGAGTCCTTCCTATGCTCCTATGTTAGATGGCAGGCACAAGGGTCTGAATGAGTTGGTGTCATAGGTATCTAGGTGGTCAGTCTTTATTATTATTATCTATAACCGGGGCTGGTGATAGGCTTGCATTTGATCTTTTTCATCTCTCGTTATGAAGATGGGGAGCTCTCCTCATTGAGCCTTGAGAGGTTTGCATTGAAATCTCAAACTTGTTTTGTTACCATGTTGCTTAGTTTTGATGCTAAGTAGGATTTCCGCTCAGAAATATTTATACTCTTATAACCTGTGTATGTATGAGCCCTGGTGCTATTTATAAGTCTTTTCTTCCAAGATGTCATACTATGCGTTCTGGGTTTACAGAAGCTCACATGATGGGTTTACACCATTGCTGAGTCTTTGCTAAGCAGGATCATAGGCTGACGTAACCACTGGGCCCTCTATTTTGAGCTGCTTGAAATCATGGAAGAATTGCTTACTGAGTGCAAGTGCAAAATCATGATGAAGGCTGGAAGATCTGAGATTCAGGGTCACATAGCTCAGCCCAAATGTATCATGTACGTAGTACAATTCGAACTGAGAAATAATTCTGTGTACTACACAAAAGCTGTTAAGGAAAGGAACATAGTCTGTCTAGTACCTTACTGCATAATCAATGATATCAGCATATAGCCACATGGACTAATCAGTGGTAGATAAGTAGGAGTACTAGATAACCTGATGACAAGTGATTCTCGCAGCTCAGGGCAAACAATAATCAATGACATGCCACAAATTTGCATGTGGTGGTCTGGAAGTGAAGTAAGAACAAGGAAAATAAACTTGCTGAGCATCTTAGTTTAGTTTCTCATCCGTCATTGGACCTGGGAGATCAAAAATTCATGACAGAAAATGATTCCCTTTGCAATTTGCAAGAACAGCGTAACAAAATGAACCCATCTATTGGCTTCAGCAATTCATAGTTGTAAAAACATTTAGGATGCAAACCAGCAATTCAAAGTATTCGTAGGGGTGAGGTCTACCTTTGCATGAACCAACTATTTGCATAAGCCATTGGATGTGGTTCTAGAGAAGAATGTTGCAAAACTATCCACAGTCCACAACCGAGAAACAAAGCAATATACATCAATGAAGTTGACGCAGCTGGAGAGAAACTGATCAATTGCTGCATGGAGGAAAGGACCTAATCTGAATAAATTTGACGGCTACTGAATACTGATTATTTATTGGTGCAGAAACACTGAATAGCGTATGTTGACAGTACCAAATGTGAAGGACTCGTGCACCTGCAAAAGAACATCCATACACCTTTTGAGATAAGGCCTTTACTCATATCATCATCACTAGTAAAGCTGGATTTAAGCATGTTCTTCGTAGACGAAAGTTAGTGCAAACTGAAATATGATGGCTAAACAAAAGTGCCGGAGAATTTCTAACACACCAAGGCTCTTGAAACAAGAACTCTTTTCTTTTTCTTGACAACGTAAAGATGCCTTTGAAGTCCAACTGAATTTAGAACGGAACCTGCATTCCATTACTTCTCTGTTTCCCCATTGCTTCATATCTCAATGCCGGTCTTCAGGGTGATTAAATATTGGCTCTTAAGTAGCCATGAGAGGGGCTACAAAAGTTTGTTCTCTGAAGATCGCCATGTTATTGTTATACTTTTACCTGTGTATACTTACCTGTGTATAGTTAGCAAACGACAGACTTACTCTCTTGTAAGCGATACCTGCAGAGTTCCTGCCAACAGACCTTAGGCGTGTTGCAAGAAACACTCCTATACGGACTCACAATGTTCAGAATTTCATGTTGGGCAACTGGGCTACGGCCCGGGTGTCTGCCAGCTTTACGCATCAAATGGGCTGGGAGGGTGGAGTAGAGTTTTCCGGCCTTGTACGCAGCGTCCGTCGAAGGCTGCGCTGGTCGTCGCCCCCCATCCTTTTTTTTCAACACGCGGCGGCGGCGGCGGACAGACCTTTTGCTTGCGCGGTTGCGCCGCCGCCGCTCCTCCGCTGCGGCGATGCTGAGCCTCCGAAATCGCCTCTCCTCCCGCTGCTCCGCGCCGCCTCCCCACTTCCCTCCCCGTCCACTCCCGCGCGTGCCGCCTCCTCTCCACCTCCACGGCCACCGTCCCCGCACCCTTCTCCCTCGAGGACTACCTCGTCGCCGCCTGCGGCCTTGAACCCGCCCAAGCTCGCGAGGTGTCCAAGAAGGCGTTGAAGGATTTATCCAGAGAATCCAAGAGACCATTGGAGGAGCTCTCCCACTGCCGCCTCGTCTCCGCCTCCAATCCCGATGCCATCCTAGCCCTGCTCACCAGCGCCGGCCTCTCCCGCGCCGACATCGCCGCCGTTGTCTCCGCGGACCCGCTGCTCCTCCGCGCTTCGGTGAAGAACATCGCCCCCGCCTTGTCGCTCTCCGCGACCGCGTCGGTCTTTCTACTTCCCAGATGGTTCGCTTCCTCCTGGTGGCCTCACGCCCTCTCCGCAAGAGCGACGTCGTTTCCAGGCTCGACTACTTCATCTCCTTCTACGGCTCGTTTGACAAGGCCCTGGTGGCCGCAAAGAGGAACTTGAGCCTTCTCTTGGCCAACCTTGAGAATTCAGTCGAGCCTAACATTGCGTTGTTGCGTCAGTGGGGTGTTCCAGATATTGCTAAGCTGTGTTCAACCTACCCACGGTTGCTCACCTACAAACCGGAACGTGTGAAGGAGTTTTTGCTACGGGCAGAACAGCTTGGGGTGCCTCCCACTTCGGGGATGTTCAGGTACGCACTTGTCGTCGTTGCCTATATGTCCGAGGAGAAGGTTGCTGCCAAGCTTGAGTTCTTTAGGAGGACTCTTGGTTGTTCTGAGTCTGAGGTTTACACTGCGGTGTCAAAGATGCCAGGTATAATAGCAATATCTGACGAGATCCTTCTTCGCAAGATTGAGTTCCTAGTCAATGTGGCTGCGATGGAGCCACGGAACATTATGGAAAGGTCTGTTCTGCTTGCATATAGCCTGGAGAAGAGGCTAGTGCCGCGGCATAATGTCATGAAGGTCCTGCAGGAGAAGGGATTGCTGAAGAGCAATATGAGCATTTTGACATTAGCTGTAATTGGAGAAGACCTTCAAATTGAAGTTCATCGACTGTCACAAGGACTCTGTTCCTGGCCTTGCAGATGCTTATGCTGCAGCTTGTGGTGGTATTGTGCCCTCTAGAGTGTAATTTTAGCATCTCCTTTTTGTGTTGTAGGCACATGGCAGACGGTGGGACTGCAACTTATGCTGGTTATTAAGCAGCTATCCACTGGAACCATGTTTAAGTGACTCTGACTGCTCATAATCTAAGTTAAGCTTATTATTTGTGAAGGAGCATGGTTTTATTTGTGTCCTTAATGCACTGTGTTTGTTAGTTTCTTCTTATGCCAAGCACATGGCTTAAGATCACATGCTGGAGGGCGGAACTTATTGAGCTGATACTGTCAAATTCCAATTAGATTTTCAATTTATCTAACCAGTTTACTTATTGGTATGTTTTATTCCAACTGATGTTTTATTTAGCTCACACTAGCTGTAGTGATTTTTTTCTCTTCTGCTGTTGTTTTCTTGTACTTTAGAGAGGCTGAACTAGTAGTTTCAGATAGTGGCTGAAAGTGCTACAGAGAAGAAAACTCTATGAAACAATTTTTAGTTTGTAAAGCCAGTGTTGTGAGAGCCAACAAATATTCTTGATTTTTAAGAAATACTTCCTCTGATCCAAATTTTAAGTCGTTTTGGCTTTTCTAGATGCATTCTTTTACTATGTATCTAGACCAACAGTGTATAAATAGGTGCATAGCAAAGAAAAGCCAAAACGAACTATAATTTGGAACGGAGGGAGTACTTTGGTGTTGTGAAACTTTGCCAATGTACCAAAAGATGGTTGTTTGTTTGGCTTGTAAGGGAATGATAGACTAACAACTGAAAATAGATGACAACTTGTAAGGGAGATGACTTATATGAATGTGTTGTTCTACCCACCCATCCCCAGAAAAAGTCAAATAAGGTTGCCATGCTGTTTAGCACTGTGATTACATTATTTCTACCTTGATTGCCTGTTCAGACATACAGCCACGGACCAATACACTGATGCATTATTTGGTGTTGTTAACAGCTACCTATTAGGAATGCTTGTAAGCTGTTGTGAAAACAGACTTCTATGGTAATTGGTACATTATTTTTTGGTGTTCCTGATAGTTGCCTAATAGCCATTCTTTGTAAGGTTGTAAAAACATACATCTGTGGTACATAAGTACTAGATAGCAGCCTGATGAAAAGTGGTTATGGTAGGTAGTTCAGGCCAGCCAGCCATGACTTGGCAAATATTACAATATGATGGACCGGAAGTTTAAGTAGGGAAAAGAAAACAAACTTACTGAACATGTTATCATGATAGAAAATGAATCACTTTGCAACTTGCAAGGACAGCATAATGAAATGTAGTGATTTGCTGTGTTCAGAAACTCACAGTTGTATTCACATAATGATGAAGTCATTTGATGCCTCCGTGATAAACAAACTTTGAGGACCCTCCTCCATTAATCACACTAGTATCACATTATGTTTTGTCTCAACTGATGTTTTATGTAGGCCTCAGTAGCTATGAATGGATTATTTTTTGTTTCCACTGGTGCTGACATTGTATGGGACTGAAGTAGCTGTTTCAGGTAGCGGCTGAAATCACTACTGAGAAGAAAGTCTCTATGAAACAATAGGGTGATGTCAATGCTGTAAGGGCCAACATAGTATTCTTGATTTCTACTTTATGTGTTGGGTGCCAAGGACCACTGCCAATGTACCAAAAATGGTTTTCTGTTAAATGTGAATGAGATACTAACAGATGAAAATAAATAAATGGCAAGTTGTAAGGGAGATGAGTTTGCATGTGAGACTGCGAATTTGTTCTTTGACTATTTATCTCATAGAATATAGATTGATAGAATATGCCCCTTTTATACTGACAGCTTGACTTAGCTGGATAAGTTTAAGGAAATTGATCCTTTGGTATAAGGAGAACATGTCTCTTCTAGAAATAATCTCATCAAATAAGGGAGCCAGTTGTTCTTTAAATCTAAGTCTCAAACTTGTGTATTACCATTTTTGTTTAGTTTTGTGATTTTAAGCATGTGCTTGATAAATAGCTGACATGATCATACCTATTTGTAACACTGTGCATTATGAGTTCACATCATTTATAAGTGTTTGCTACAGAGGAGAATCACAACTCACAAGCTGATCTCTGCAGGCAATGTTACAAATTACAATACCCGCTGCCACTTTCATCATCAGGTTTAAATAGCAGCACATTCAGTGGTTCTCCTGAACAGCCATAGCCATGTCCAAGGTTAAATTCAGATTCATGGACAATTTAACTCGGTAGTCCAGACAGGTTCCACAACTGGTTTGAGACTCTGACTTAATCCTGTATGTTCAATTCATCTCCTAAAAGCCGAGAGTAAGCATTATAATTATCTGTTACTGAAATCAAACATTAAAATAATTGCAGAAGCTCCTAGGAAACAAATTCTAGAATTACCACTTGCAGCGCTCTGGAAATTTTTAGATATTCAGTAATTTCAGTAAAACCCCCCATTGATGCTATCGCATGGAGTCCAAGATACCCAGCTGTTGGAGTGTTAATTGTATTACTCCATAAGCAATTAAGCTTATATACTGGTATCCTATATATATTTGTAGTAAATGTAAATGTCCTAACTGTGTCTTTTTTGTGTTCTTGTTCCAAGCTTGCGGATTGCTCTGTTCAATCTCCACTTGATCAAACTGCAATGCACACAAAATCAGTTTCAGCTTGCCGATTGCTATGTTGAAGCCTTTGCACCAATCTGCACCTGCTTTTTTTTTTTTTTTTGGTGACTTGCTGGGAACAAGTACCGTGACTGTGCTTACAGTCATCATGGCATCATTCATTCTACATTTGAATTAGAAAAAATTGAACCGCATGGTATACAAAAGAAACACCAGTGCTTCTGCAAATTCAGATAACAAGCACGATTGGTTTTACAGGCAGCAATCTAAAATAACTACTCCAAAGCGCTGCACCTTCGGTCTAATAATCTGTAATTCTGCCGAATTGGCTCTAGAACTTTGCATCAGTCCTCGTTGTCAATCAATTAAAACATGGCGTTTTGTGTGGGCGTTCCGTTTTTGAGCGATGGCAGAGCAAGCGGTGAGCATCCGCGGTGATCGGCGGCATCACCGACGGGGGAGGGCACTCACGACGGTGATGCGGAAGCTGTGGTCCGGCCCGGTCCGGGTCCACGCACGAGAAGCTGCAGCTGCTGGAGACGCTCGTGCTTAAGCTCCGCTGCGCGGTCGAGGTGTCGGAGAAGCACGCCATCGGGTCGATCGGGAGAGCTTCTCGCTGCTGGAAGCCTGGAATGGCGCAACAGGCCGAGGGAGGCTGCCGCGGAGGCAGGGCAGGGCGGAGCAGCGACTTCCAGCGCCGATCAAGGGAGGAGGAGGAGCGGTCTGTCCGGCATGCCGCAGCGGGTGCGTGACGCCACGAGGAGTCCAGTCGAGGAGGCTCTAAAATTTCATGGCCTGGTCCAAATTTGAGATCCAGCCCAAGGCCCATGAACACGTTTTGGCGGCCCGGCATTCCGACATGGCCTTTACCAGGAGCCCAGTTGTCGTAGCTCCAGTCTCCAGAGGTCCGCCGCACCTCTCCTCCGTTCCTCCATCTCCCTCGCTCCGAATCGAGGCGAGCGGCGGCGCAACCAAGCCGGCCGCAGGGCAGGCGGGTGCACGGCAGCGGCCGTGCGGGCGATACACGCCGGGCCCTGGGAGCTAAGCAGCAGGCACACCCATCCATCTTTGACGTGGCGAGCTCTCCTGATTGCATTGGTGGCCGACGGCCTAATCCCCTCCGTCGCCGCCGTCATGCTGCGCCTCCGAAATCACCTCCCCCCTCTGCTCCGCGCCGCCTCCTCGCTAGCCTCCCCAATCCACCCCCGTGCGTGCCACCTCCTCCTCTCCACCTCCACCACCGTACCCGCGCCCTTCTCCATCGAGGACTACCTCGTCACGTCGTGCGGCCTCGCCCCAGCCCAAGCCCGCGAGGTGTCCAAGAAGTTGTCCCGCCAGTTATTATCCACTGGATCCAGGAGACCATTGATGAACTCTCCCATTCCCGGCTCAACTCCGCCTCCAACCCCGATGCCATCATCGCCTTGCTCGCCGACCTCGGCCTCTCTCCCGCGCCGACATCGCCGCCGTCGTCTCCGCGGACCCGCTGCTCCTCCGCGCTGACGTGAAGAACATCGCGCCCCGCCTTGTCGCTCTCCGCGATCGCGTCGGTCTGTCTGCTCCCCAGATCGCTCGCTTCCTCCCGGTCGCCTCACGCTCTCTCCGCCACTGCGACGTCGCTCCCAAGGTTGAGTTCTTCATCTCCTTCTTCGGCTCTTTTGATCGGGTCCTGATGGTGGCAAAGATGAACTTGAGCCTCTTTAGCTCGAGCCTTGAGAAGATAATCAAGCCCAACATAGCTTTGTTTCATCAATGCGGTGTTCGAGACATTGCTAAGGTGTGTTTACACAACCCATGGGTGCTTTCCTTCCAACCGGAACGTGTGAAGGAATTTTTGCTCCGGGCAGAAGGACTTGGGGTGCCTCCTACTTCCGGGATGTTTAGGCACGCACTGGCTGTTACCAGCGGTCGTTCCAAAGAGAAGCTTGCTGCCAAGCTTGAATTCTTGAGGAACACTCTTGGTTGTTCTGAGTCTGAGGTTTCCATTGCAGTGTCCAAGCATCCACAAGTTTTAGAATTTTCTGAAGATAAGATTGGATGCAAGATTCAGTTCCTAATCAATGAGGCTGCATTGGAGCCACAATATATTGTTCAAAGGCTTGATCTCCTCGCATACAGCCTGGAGAAGCGGCTTGTACCCCGGCATTTTGTCATGAAGGTCCTGCAAGAAAAGAGATTGCTGAATACAAACTTTTACACATTAACTAAACTACGAGAGGATACTTTTAAATTGAAGTTCATCGACTATCACAAGGACTCTGTTCCTGGACTTGCAGATGCTTATGCGGCCGCTCTTGCTGGTATTGTGCCCTCTACAATCTAATTTTAGCATCACCTTTTGTATATTTTATAGGCGGGTTGTGCAACTGTAACTCATGATCATTAGCAGCTGTGCTGTCTTTTTCATCTGCAAGAGAACCACTAGTGATATCTGACTCCTCATACATTGCTCAAGTTTAAGCTAGGATTATTTGGGCTGGGTTTGACTTTGACGCTTAACGGGCATGTCTTGTTAGTTTCTTCTTCTTCTGAGCACATGGCTGACGAGTATCCTTAACTTCATTTTTTTCTTCACTGAAGAAATTAGGCCTTGCTGTAGAACTTATTAAGCTAATTGGAGTTTGTTTTATTCAAACTGATGTTTTACGTTGGTCTCAATAACTGAATAGACAGTAGATTATTTTTTATTTCTACTGATGCTAACATTGTATGAGACTGAAACTAAACTAGTAGTTCAGTTAGCTGCCGAAATCAGCACTGAGAAAAAAATTCTCTATTGAAAAGTTGGGTAATGTCAATGTTATAAGGGCTAACAAAATAGTCTTGATTTCTATTTACTGTGTTTTGGGTGCCATGGTCCATCGACCGCTGCTGTGGCAAGTCGTAAGGGAGATGATTTCATATGAGAAAGTATGAATTTGTTGTTGTTTGGCTATTTTTTCACAGAGTAATATACATTTAGAGAATATGTTTTTATACTGGCATCTTGACTTGGTTGCATAAGATTGAACAAATTGATCTTTGGTATATAGCGAGCATGCCTCTTCTTGAAATAAGCCCATCAAACAAGGGAGCCAATTGTTATTAAATCTGAATCTCAAACTTGGTTATTTCCTTGTTTGTTTGTTGATTTTAGATGCTCAAAAAAAAAAAAAAAAAAAAAGTTTTGTGATTTTAAGCATGTATATGATAGATGGCTGGCATGGTCCTATTTATACGGTGGCTCTTCCTATTTGTCACCTGTATAAGTGTTTATTCCTAAGCACGGGAATACAGGATCTGACAAACCGATATCTGCAGGCAATTTGACAATACCCGGCAGCCACCTTCATCATCAGGTTTAAATAGTAGTGCCAACAGGGCTTCAGTAGTTTCCTGAACAAGCCATATCCAGATCCATCATCCATAAACAATTGAGCGCACGGACGCACGCACACAAAAAGGAGTAGACGCTGAACATGGCTCACGTTGTATTTCAGCAGTCCAGGTAAATGGTCAGAAACTCGAGAAACTACCCGCAGGGGGGACGAGTTAAGTCATAAAATCCACTGAACGCTTCATTATAGTTTTGCCTGAATTCCTTTTTTTCACTATATGACTGCTGTTCAATGCAGGAAAAAAAGAGGACAGCAGCACCTGTTGCCAGAATATTTTAAGAAACTAAAAAATTAGCTCATAAAACCTAATTTCGTTCATTAAATTTTTGTTAATAAAAACTTCAAAACTAAAATCACTGATAAAATTATAAAGGGACCCCACCGAGAAGGTTCTGATATAGAGGAGAGATATGAAGAATCCCAGTTGGTTCAGAAAAACAACAGTGAACGTATATGTATGAAAGAATGTAAAACAGGTGCGATAGTCTTATCCTTTTGTTCACTGCAGAGACTGAGTTATCCTTTTCGTTCAATGCAGCTCCTAAAATCACTGAATAAGCATTATAGTTATCGGCAACTGAAATTTTTTTTACTTTTACTTCATGACTGCTGTTCAATCACCCACTTCATGACTGTTTGCACCAAGTTGCACCTGATTGCCAGAAACAAGCATCAGAAACTGCTACGGTCGCAATGGCATCATTCCACATTGAAATTCTGAGAATTTTTTTAAAGGAAAATTCTGAGAAGTTAAATCGCATGATACAATATAAAAAGGAAGCACCGGAGCAGCTTCTGCAATGCAGATCCAGAGAACAATCCCAGTTGGTTTTACAAACAACAGTCTACTACAGGCTGAAGTATCGTGTTAATTTGCAGTCCAAAACACTACACTTTTGGCCTAATAATCTGTAATTCTGCCGAATTGACTCCAGACTTCGCATTCCGCTGTCCTTTCCGGTGGTACCTACGTCATTCGTCGTTGCCAACCGATACAAACGTGGCGTTAGAAACAATGCGAGCCCTGTTTCAAAATTCGGCGTGTTTTTGTTGGCGTCAATTCCCATCTTCGTTCCACATAAGCTCTGCTCGATGCTCCTTCAGGGGGCACAGGCCACGCTCGATCTGAGCGATGGCAGAGCAAGCGGCCGGTGCCGTGGCGTCCGCGGTGATCGGTGGGGTCACCGACAGGACCCTTAGCACGGTGATCCTGAAGCTGCGGTCCCGGTCCCGCCCAGCGGCCATGGACGAGAAGCTGCAGCGGCTGGAGACGCTCGTGCTCGCTTCGCTGCGCAGTCGAGGTGTCGGAGAAGCACGCCATCGCGAGCGCCTCGCTGCTGGAGTGGCGCGATAGGCTGAGGGTGGCCGCCGCGGAGGGCGGCGCCGTCGTCCTCGACTTCCAGCGCCGAGCCAGGAGGAGGAGGAGGACAAAGGCGAGGCGGCGGCAACGAGAGCGAGCGGGACAGGACAGCAGTAACGGCAACCCGCCGGCGCCGCCATCGCCTCCACGAGCTATTTGTATTTCACGAGGAGCGCTCTGTCTGGCATGGCGCAGCGGGTGCGCGACGCCACCAGGAGGCTCTTCTCGACCGATGAAGACATGCAGAGGTTGGACAGCGCGTTGGAGAAGATGGAGCGGCTTTCTCCAGACATCACACAGTTTCTGATGGCGCTGCAGCTCGAGGTCTCAGCGGCGCTAGGCCCGCAAGCCATGCCCGTGCCGTCGAAGAAACCTCGACTTTGCAATACGGATGCCATGCCCGTGAAGAGTCCAGGGAAGGCGGTGACGCGTCGGAGATCACGCAGCTGGCATCGGCTGAGGAAGCCGAGGATCGAGATAGGGAAGCCAGGACGCTCGCATCGAAGCTTCACTTGAGGCTGCAGTGCATCGTTGTTTACGTCAAGTGGACGGACGGCAGAGACATGGCAGGATTGGAGTGGTTGGCGGAATGGGCGGCCCTCATCCGGGAGGCCGTGGAGAGAGGCAACGCCGTGCTCCAAACTCTGCGTTCCGGCTCGGACGCCATCCACAAGCAGGCCGGCGGTGGTGCTCTGGATGAAGACGGTGAACTTTACGGTTTCGTGCGCGCGGTGCTCCGGTTGGTGCCGCAGCCGGACGAGCCGTTTTGGTATCGAGTGTATCGTGTGGGAGAGCATCTCCAGCAGATGGAAAAAACTTAACCCCAAAAACAGGACGTTTGGGAGCTCCACTAATTATTTTTAGGGGTCTGTATTACTGTTACTCCAGCATAATGAAAATCTCTCCCAAAAAATTCTATCCCAAAAATCTCATATGTTATGTGGGATCCATTTGTTAGTGGACTGCTAGACATGCTCAACCACTGGGTCAGGAGTCCGCTCCTGGTTGTTCTAAAAAAAATCTCAAGCAACAAAGAAGTGGAAACGTTAAAGAAGTACACTGTACATTATGAGTTCACATCATTTACAAAATTATAATTATAATTATAATTATAAATGTTTGTTACTGAGCAGGATTAGAAGCAGATCTCTTTAGGCAATTTGGCAATACACGAGTTATATTTTGTGTTCAGTGCAGCTACTAAAAGGCTAAAATCTTTTTTTTTTTTTTTTTCGAACACGTCTTCACGTGTCTTTTTTCATTAAAAGAAGAAAAAAAAGACTGGCCGACAAATAGAACAATACAACACAACGACACAAACACAATACAACACCACACAACCACGGAACTAGTGGCCACAACAAACAAGAAAGAGAGTAGCCCTCCACCGAGCCACAAACACAACACGCTAGGCCAAACTTGGGAGACGTCATCTGAATAGAGTGGAAGTCCCGGTCGCCGAACACACAACCAAGCATCAAGGGGGCGTCACACACTTTCGGCAAGCGGCGCCCAAGATGGATCCGAGTGCGCCATCGGTGGCCCACGGCCAAGCACGACGACGGTTACAACGATGGCATCAACCCCCGAGATGACTCCAAGCCAAGTGCGACGTCGGTGGCCCACAACCAAGCTACGACGACGGCGACAATGATGGCATCGACACCAAGCGAGACAGGCCAGGTTGACGGCGGAGCGCACCAAGGTGAACAACGCCGCCACGTTAGGGCGAAGTTGCAACATCACACGGCCAAATCATAGGGATGCGAACGAACGCGCAATGGAGCTCCGGTCACCGAAACGCGACGCCGGTGGCCCACGACCGCGACAATGACGACGGGCGGCAACGGTCGGTGTCAACCCGGGCCGCAGGCAGATTGGCGGGCGGCGATAACTTCGGCGCCAGTTGCAGGGCGGGGACGCCGAGGCAACAATGAAGATTGGGGCGGAACTGCGAGGCGACGAAGGAGATCGTGGGTTCAACGGAGCCTTTAAGAAGGGGATGACACAGATGCCACCTGCGTTGAGAAGTACCCACCGGAACTTTCGTTCCCGCAGCCTCGACAACCGCGGACGACGGAATGAATGACGACGCCTTCAAGAAGGTGATGACGCGGGTGCCACCATCGCCGGCCCAAGGCGCAAGGCTTGGGCGAGCAAGGAGGGTTTTCACCCCAGTGCCGTCGTCCGCAGCTGCCGCCACCCGACAATCCACCTTCACACCGGCAGCCCGAGGAGGACCGCTGGCGCATAGAAGTCGCCATCAAACGCGTCCCTATCCGCGAAGGAGTGTGCCTCGCCCACACACCGCCACGCGCCGCTACCACGTTGTGGCGCAGGGACCTCGGTCACACACCGCCACGCGCTGGAGCTACCACCAGCCGTGGCTGTTCGACCGACAGCAGGATGGGCTGGGGTCACCCGCCTGGGTCACCCGGCGGGGAGTGGCGCACCCGCGTCCGCGGCCACCGCTCCTCGCCCGCGCTCGCGGGCCGTTGACTGGGCGGACACCCACCAGCTGGTACGTCACACCAAAACCCTAGGCGGCGCCGCCGCAGCCCCGAGGAGCCCCGGATCCGTGTGGGGTGAAGGCGTGGGAAGGTCGGATCGACGCGGGAGGAGGCCGGCGCCAAGCGCTACCACCGACGAAGTGGAAGGGCCGGGGAGGTGGGTGAGTGGGTGGGTGGGTGGGAGGCGGGGAGGGAGGAGGAAGGCCCGCGCCCCGAGTCGCCTCCATGGAGACACGCGAGGGACGCCGTATCTTCGAAAAAAAAATGGTTCAAGATCAAGAACTCAAGGCTAAAATCGAGTAAGCATTAGAGTTATGGATGAAATGCGCTGGGCGACAAACACACGCATTGCGTAAGCTCCATGGAAACAAACCGGCCGTCAGCACCGAACCCTTGAGGCCCAAACGGCGTGCCAGCGGCCGTGTTGTGGACGCGTGGGGCAAAGACACCGCGCCACGCCGCCCAGCCGCACGCCACCGCCGCCGTGACACCGCCTATGCGGCCGCCCCTGGCCACGAGCCCCCGGATCCGCCTGTGGGGCCCGGATCCGGTGAGGGAAGGCCGGATCTGGCTGGCAGCCATCGGCGCCCCAAGCGCCACCACCGACGAAGTGGAAGGGCCGGGGAGGTGGATGGATGGGTGGGGGGGGTGGGAGGGAGGAGGAAGGGGAGGAAGGAGGAAGGAAGGGGAGGGAGGGCGCCGCCAAGGGAGGAGGCGGCGGTGGCGGCCGGCTGGCGGCGGTGGGGAGGTTGGGCGCTTTCCTTGGAGCCCCGAAGTCGCCTCCCGGGGGACGACACGAGGGACGATTCTCTCCGTGTATCTTCAGAAAAATAAAATGGTTCAAGATCAGGAACTCAAGGCTAAAATCCCTGAGTAAGCATTAGAGGCTACTGAAATGTTTCGCGTTGGGAAACAACTGACAAACCGTCACAGATTGCAAAAGCTCCTTGGAAACAAATTCTAAGAGCTTAGTTGCAGTTTCTGTGTAATATCGTGCTATTCTAAACGAGAGCAGATTAAGGTACTGAAGCCTGGAGGACGATGGAAACCATGCCCATCATTGCAGCTAGCCTACTACACAACTGTGATCTTGATTGATGCCAAAGCTCCTCGTGAACAAGGCAATCCAGGCTTCTTTTTCATATACCTTGTCCCTTATGCAGGCCGACCAACTATGCAAACATTTGGCTTCACACTATGGACATACGATAAAATCCATTCGCGCCAGACATGACGACAACCTTCTTATACTCCAATAGATGCTCATTTGAAAGCTCCTCGTGAACAAGGCCACTCTCTAGATGCTCATTTGGAAAGACATTCGAATAAATATCTTTCCATCCTCCAATAAAGACTCTAGTTGATCTAAACGGACGACTCTGCAATTTATAAGGTTTTTCCTTTTTTGCAGAGACCCGAATACAAATTCCCATTTCTAAAAAAAAACTATAAGGTTTTTCTAACCTAATCCTTTGTGCGACAACTCTATATATGCAGAGATCAGCGTAGACACATTAGTCACAAGAATCCAGAGGATAGTGTCCCTTGTGTGATCCCTGCTTCCCTGGTAACCATGGCAAAAGAAGTGGCCCGTTCCTTCGCGTCGGCGGTGACCGGTGCGGTGGCGGACAAGGCGGTGTCCAGGATCGTCGACAGCCTCAGCCACCAGCAGCAGACGCCCGTGGCCGACAAGCTGCAGCGGCTGGAGCGTTTGTGCATGAGGGTCCGCAGCACGGTGGAGGTGTCCGAGAAGCACGACATTGAGAGCGCCTCGCTGCTCCAGTGGCGGGACAACCTCAAGCGGGCGGTCGCCCTCGGCGACGAGGTGCTTCTCGCGTTCCGGCAGCAGGCGATGCCGACGACGGACGACGAATACGACGTCATCCAAGGTACGAGCACCACCGGCGATACTACTACTGCTCTGTCTTTCACGAGGAAGGTCCTGTCGAGTATGGCACGGCGCATCAGCGGTGCTTCCACGGCACTCTTCACGAGCAACGGCTGGGAGGATGCCAAGAAGCTTGATGACGCGGTGGAAGCGCTAGAGAAGGCGTCGGAGAACCTGGGGAGTTCATAGGGTTGCTGCAGCTTGAGGCCTCCAAGACTGAAGCGGCGGGAGGTCTGCCCGTGCCAGTGATCCACACGAGCGATCACCATCGATGAAAGGCAGCTTTGGGGGGATTTTCCTCAGTTGCTATACGAGGTAATCGGGAGCTCCAGGAAGTGGCATTGCTGGTGGGACGGGTCGATCGAGCATTGCTCGAGATCCGCATCGCACTTAACACGGCAGGAACGAGAAAAGTTGAAGAACTGGAGCTGGAATGGCTTGCACACTGGGTCGTCTTCCTAAGAGAAGCAGAGCAAATATGCATCTCCGTCCTCTGCGCCTTCCGTTATAAAGTTGGTGAAGAAACCGGCTGTGACAAGGACGAACTTCGCAGCTTTGTGCACACCATTGAGAGCATAGCTGGGGACGACTTGCAAGTTTTCAACCGGCTGGTGACTTCATTGAGAGCAACTTAGTCATTTTTTTACAGCTGATGATATTTGTTACACCTGTAATTTCTCTGCTATTAGTGTTCAGACAAAACCAGGCGTTAGAAGCAATGTGGCTCCTCTTTCAAATTATTTTATTTATTTTTATAAAATAAAAAAATGCGGCGTCCTGTCATTTGTGTCATTTTCTTTAAAAATTCCCAGCTTCGTCCATCTTCGTTCGTGCTTTGTCATTTTTAGAGCGTCGCGCAGCGTTCTAAAAATTTGATGGCCTGGTCCAAATTTGAGATCCAGCCCAAGGCCCATGAACAAGTATCAGCGGCCCAGCATTCACCAGGAGCCTAGTTGTCGTAGCTCCAGAGCTCCCCCATCTCCCTCGCCCCGAATCGAGGCGAGCGGCGGCGCAACCACCAGCAACCACGCCGGCCGCAAGGCAGGGGAGCTCCGCAGCGACCGAGTGGGCGCGATGCTGCGCCTCCGAAATCGCCTCCTCCCTCTGCTCCGCGCCGCCTCCCCGCTTCCTTCCCCCATCCACATCCACTCCCGCGCGTGCCGCCTCCTCTCCACCTCCACCTCCACCTCCACGGCCACCGTCCCCGCACCCTTCTCCCTCGAGGACTACCTCGTCGCCGCCTGCGGCTTCGCACCCGCCCAAGCTCGCGAGGTGTCCAAGAAGGCGTCCAAGCTGTTATCCAGAGAATCCCATGGACGAACATTGGAGGAACTCTCCTCCGGCCGCCTCATCTCCGCCTCCAACCCTGACGCCATCCTCGCCCTGCTCTCCGGCGCCGGCCTCTCCCGCGCCGACATCGCCGCCGTCGTCTCCGCGGACCCGCTGCTCCTCCGCGCTTCGGTGAAGAACATCGCCCCACGCCTTGTCGCTCTCCGCGACCGCGTCGGTCTTTCTACTTCCCAGATCGTTCGCTTCCTCCTGGTCGCCTCACGCTCTCTCCGCAAGAGCGACGTCGTTCCCAAGCTCGAGTACTTCATCTCCTTCTACGGCTCGTTTGATAAGGTTCTGGTGGCCCTAAAGAGGAACAGGGCCCTCCTCGATATCAGCCTTGAGAGGATAATCGAGCCTAACATTGCTTTGCTTCGTCAGTGGGGTGTCCGAGATATTGCCCAGGTGTGTTTCAACTTCCCGCGGGTGCTCACCTACAACCCGGAACGCATGAAAGAGTTTCTGCCACGGGCGGAACAACTTGGGGTGCCTACCACTTCGGGGCTGTTCGGGATCGCAGTGGCTGCCGTTGCTTGTAATTCCAAAGAGAAGCTTGCTGCCAAGTTTGAGTTCTTTAAGAGGACTCTTGGTTGTTCTGAGTCTGTGGTTTCCACGGCAGTGTCCAAAGTGCCATCTATAATAGCAATATCTGACGAGATTCTTCTTCGCAAGATCGAGTTCCTTGTCAAGGAGGCTGCGTTGGAGCCAAAGAACATCGTGGAAAGGCCTGCCCTGCTCACATACAGCCTGGAGAAGCGGCTAGTGCCCCGGCTTTATGTCATGAAGGTCCTGCAGGAAAAAAAGGGTTGCTGAGTACCAATATGAGCTTTTACACATTTGCAAAATTAGGAGAGGAGACTTTCAAATTGAGGTTCATCGATTGTCACAAGGATTCTGTTCCTGGCCTTGTAGATGCTTATGATACAGCTTGTACTGGTATTGTTGTGCCCTCTAGAGTCTAATTTTAGCATCTCATGTTGCGCTGTAGGCATTTGGCAGGCGGTGGTACTGCAACTTATGCTTATTAGCAGCTATCCAATGTTCAGGCTTTCTCCATTATGTTTCAGCAGTAGAACCACTAGGTGACTCTGACTGCTTTTAGTCTAAGTTTAAGTTAAGTTTATTATTTATGAAGGATTTTGGTTTTACTTGTGGCCTCTAGAGTTTTACCAGCAACTTATGAGGGCTGGTATTGTGCCCTCTAGAGTTTAAGTTAGCATCTCATTTTGTGTTGTAGGCACTTGCAGAGGGTGGGCTGCAACTTATGTTGGTTATTATTAGCAGCTATCCACTGTGCAGGCTCCCCCCATTCTGTTTCTGTAGTAGAACCACTAAGTGACTCTGACTGCTCATAATCTAAGTTAAGCTTATTATTTATGAAGGAGCATTGTTTTATTTGTGCGGCCTTAATGCACTGTGTTTGTTAGTTTCTTCTTCTGCCAAGCACATGGCTTAAGATTACGTGCTAGAGGGCAGAACTTATTGAGCTAATACTGTTAAATTCTAATTGGCTTTTCAATTTCTCTAACCAGTTTATTTATTCGTATGTTTTATTCCAACTGATGTTTTACTTAGCTCACACTAAAAATGATTTTTTTTCTGCTGTTGTTTACTTGTACTTCAGTGAGGCTGAACTAGTAGTTTCAGATAGTGTCTGAAATTGCTACAGTGAAGAAAAATCTATGAAACACTTTTGTTCCTTTGTAAAGCCAGTGTTGTAAGAGTCAACAAATATGCTTGATTTCTAAGAAATACTTTGGTGCTGTGAAACTTTGCCAATGTACCAAAGTTTTTTTTTTGAATTTGAAGGAGGCCCTGATTTCCATTATATTGATAACGGAAATACATTGTGAAAGTTTTGGAAGACCAAGATACAGAAACCAGGAAAATGTAAATGCTACTAAGTCTATGCTCCGACATTTGAGCATCAAACACCTGACCAGATTGAGACCAGAAAGTTTCGGACTGTGACCAGAGGTATCAAAAGAACTACTGACAGACGCATCCAAAAGCCGAGCTACTTAGATACACCCTCTGAAGAGCGACATAGACCAACACATGACTTGATGCAGATGGATTCCAACGCCGGTTCCAGAGTGCTTCTTCCTCCTTCAGTCCTTCTGCTGTTGGCCCTGCTTCTTCGCCAAGATCTTGACTGCCGCCTGCATCATCTTGTTTACAGCATCTTCCAGAACTTCCTTTTCTATCCCTGTAAATAGCCCCGCCCAGTAACTCATGAGGGAGCATGCATAGCAAATGATGGATAAAGGTGTCACTTTTTTAGTTCTTTGAAAACACAGATTATTCCTGCTTTTCCATATAGACCAACAGATGGCTGCAATTCCCAGGGTATGATATTTGGAACCCTGTTTGATCCACTTCTCACACCATCTCCATGCTTGATGTATATTTTGTGGAATATCCTGGGCACCTAAGCATGTAGCAAAGACTGCCAATGTAGCAAAGAGGGTTGCCTGTGTGGCTTGTAAGGGAATGATAGACTAGCAACTGAAAACAGATGGTAACTTGTAAGGGAGATGACTTATATGAATGAGTACTAATTTGTTGTTCTACCCACCCATTCCCAGAATAGTCAAATAAAGCTGTCATGTTGTTTCGTACTGTGATTACATTATTTCTACCATGATAGCCTGTTCAGACATACAGACACGGACCAATACACTGTTACATTATTTTGGTGCAGTTAACAGTTTCCTAGTAGCAATGCTTGTAAGGTGTTGTAAAAACGGACTTCTATGGTACAATATTTGGTGTTGCTGACAGTTGCATAATATCCATGCTTGTAAGGTTGTAAAAATATACATCTGGGGTACATAAGTACTACACTAGATAGCAGCTGATGACAAGTGGTTATGGTAGTTCAGGCCAACCAGCCAGCCATGACGGGCCACAATATGATGGACCGAAAGTTAAATAGGTGAAAAAAAAACTTGCTGAACATCTCATCATGAACTGATGTTTTATGTAGGTCTCAGTAGTTGAATGGATTATTTTTTGTTTCTACTGGTGCTGTCATTGTATGGGACTGAACTAGTAGTTTCAGTGCATGGCGGAGCCGTGAATTATTCATAAGGGGGGCCGAGCAAATTTAACTTATAAAAAATGAGCACAATGAGTTAGGTTAGATTTTTTATGGTGCCTATCTAGATTAATTCATCGACTTGAAACGAGTACTCGTATTTTTATATATACTTTTGGACCAAAGACGCTATTTTTTAGTGGTAGACAATAACCCCATAACAATAAGGCATCTAAGATGATTTCGTAATCTTTGATATCTATGTTTCAGTCCTTGTAATACGCTTCGTAATATTATATATCTAATCTTGTTTTGTATGATTTAATTATCTATAAGATATTAAAAGGCATATGTGACAATTTTTTTTTGTTATATTTTCCATTCTAATATAAATAAAAATCATGGATTTATACTATTAAAAATTTTGCTTGGAAATGTTAGGGGCCCCCCCCAAGCTCCGCCACTGGTTTCAGGTAGCGGCTGAAATCACTACTGAGAAGAAAGTCTCTATGAAACAATAGGGTGATATCAATGTTGTAAGGGCCAACATAATATTCTTGATTTCTACTTTATGTTTTGTGTGCCACAGACCTCTGCCAATGTACCAAAGATGGGTTTCTGTTAACTGTGAATGAGATCCTAACAGATGAAATAAATAAGTAAATTGCAAGTTGTAAGGGAGACGAGTTCGTGTGTGAGGCTACAAATTTGTTCTTTGACTATTTTTCAAATAGAATATAGATTGATAGAATATGCCCCTTTTATACTGACATCTTGACTTGGTTGGTGTAAGGAGAACATGTCTCTTCTAGAAATAATCCCATCAATTAAGGGAGCTAGTTGTTCTTTAAATCTAAGTCTCAAACTTGTGTATTACCATTCTGTTTAGTTTTGTGATTTTAAGCATCTGCTTGATAAATAGCTGGCATGATCATATCTATATATATGGTGGCTCTTCCTATTTGTAACACTGTATATTATGAGTTCACATCATTTATAAGTGTTTGCTACAGAGTAGAATCACAAGCCGATCTCTGCAGGCAATGTTACAAATTACAATACCCGGCAGCCACACCTTCATCATTAGGTTTAAATAGCAGCACATTCAGATTCATGTCCTGAACAGCCATGTCCAAGGTTAAATTCAGATTCATGGACAATTTAACTCGGTAGTCCAGACAGGTCCCACAACTGGTCTGAGACTAACTTAATCCTATATGTTTAATTCATCTCCTAAGGTTCTTTTTTTTTTTTTTTTTTTTTTTTTGAGAGGTCTAAGGAGCGTTCTGTGTGGCATGGCGCAGCGGATGTGCGACGCCACCAGGAAGCTCTAAGATTTGATGGCCCGGTCCAATTCGAGATCTAGCCCAAGGCATGTTGACGTTTGTGCGGCCCAGCATAATCGACGACACGGCCTCCTCCCAGGAGCCCAGCTCCAGAGCTCCTCTGCGCCCTCTCCCTGGCTCCTGCGTGAGTCGCGTGACACAACCACCTCTCCGTTTCTCCCCACTCTCGTCTCGACTGCCTCCCTCGCCCGAATCGAGGCGAGCGGCGGCGCAACCACCAGCAACCACGCCGGCCGCAGGGCAGCGGGAGCTCCGCAGCGGCCGTGTGGGCGCCATGCTGCGCCTCCGAAATCGCCTCCTCCCTCTGCTCCGCGCCGCCTCCCCGCTTCCGTCCCCCATCCACATCCACTCCCGCGCGTGCCGCCTCCTCTCCACCTCCACCTCCACGGCCACCGTCCCCGCACCCTTCTCCCTCGAGGACTACCTCGTCGCCGCCTGTGGCCTCGCACCAGCCCAAGCTAGCGAGGTGTCCAGGAAGGCGTTCAAGGATTTATCCAGAGAATCCAACAGACGACCATTGGAGGAGCTCTCCCACTGCCGCCTCGTCTCCGCCTCCAATCGCGATGCCATCCTCGCCCTTCTCGCCGGCGCCGGCCTCTCCCGCGCCGACATCGCCGCCGTCGTCTCCGCGGACCCGCTGCTCCTCCGCGCTTCGGTGAAGAACATCGGCCCCCGCCTTGTCGCTCTCCGCGACCGCGTCGGTCTTTCTACTCCCCAAATCGTTCGCTTCCTCCTGGTCGCCTCACGCGCTCTCCGCCGCAGCAACGTCATTCCCAAGCTCGAGTACTTCATTTCCTTCTACGGCTCGTTTGATAAGGTTCTGGTGGCCCTAAAAGAGGAACAGGGCCCTCCTCGATTTTAGCCTTGAGAGGATAATCGAGCCTAACATTGCTTTGCTTCGTCAGTGGGGTGTTCGAGATATTGCCCAGGTGTGTTTCTACTTCCCGCGGGTGCTCACCTACAACCCGGAACGCGTGAAAGAGTTTCTGCCACGGGCAGAACAACTTGGGGTGCCTATCACTTCGGGGCTGTTCGGGAACGCAGTGGCCGCCGTTGCTTGTAATTCCAAAGAGAAGCTTGCTGCCAAGCTTGAGTTCTTTAAGAGGACTCTTGGTTGTTCTGAGTCTATGGTTTCCATGGCAGTGTCCAAAATGCCGTCTATAATAACAATATCTGACGAGATTCTTCTTCGCAAGATCGAGTTCCTTGTCAAGGAGGCTGCGTTGGAGCCAAAGAACATCGTGGAAAGGCCTGCCCTGCTCACATACAGCCTGGAGAAGCGGCTAGTGCCCCGGCATTATGTCATGAAGGTCCTGCAGGAAAAAGGATTGCTCAGTACCAATATGAGCTTTTACACATTTGCAAAATTAGGAAAGGAGACTTTCAAATTGAGGTTCATCGATTGTCACAAGGATTCTGTTCCTGGCCTTGTAGATGCTTATGATACAGCTTGTACTGGTATTGTTGTGCCCTCTAGAGTCTAATTTTAGCATCTCATGTTGCGCTGTAGGCATTTGGCAGACGGTGGTACTGCAACTTATGCTTATTAGCAGCTATCCAATGTACAGGCTTTCTCCATTATGTTTCTGCAGTAGAACCACTAGGTGATTCTGACTGCTTGAAGTCTAAGTTTAAGTTAAGTTTATTATTTATGAAGGATTTTGGTTTTACTTGTGGCCTCTAGAGTTTTACCAGCAACTTATGAAGGCTGGTATATTGCCCTCTAAAGTTAGCATCTCATTTTGTGTTGTAGGCACTTGCAGACGGTGGGCTGCAACTTATGCTGGTTATTATTAGCAGCTTCCACTGTGCAGGCTTCCCCCATTCTGTTTCTGTAGTAGAACCACTAAGTGACTTTGACTGCTCATAATCTAAGTTAAGCTTATTATTTATGAAGGAGCATTGTTTTATTTGTGCGGCCTTAATGCACTGTGTTTGTTAGTTTCTTCTTCTGCCAAGCACATGGCTTAAGATTACATGCTAGAGGGTAGAACTTATTGAGCTAATACTGTTAAATTCTAATTGGCTTTTCAATTTATCTAACCAGTTTATTTATTTGTATGTTTTATTCCAACTGATGTTTTACTTAGCTCACACTAAAAATGATTTTTTTTTCTGCTGTTGTTTACTTGTACTTCAGTGAGGGAACTAGTAGTTTGAACTAGTACAGTGAACAAAAAATCTATGAAACAATTTTGTTCCTCTGTAAAGCCAGTGTTGTAAGAGTCAACAAATATTCTTGATTTCTAAGAACTTTGCCAGTGTACCAAAGATTGTTGCCTGTTTGGCTTGCAAGGGAATGATAGACTAACAACTGAAAATAGATGGCAAGTTGTATGGGAGATGACTTATTTTGAGTGAGTACTTTTGTTGTTCTACCCACCCACCCCCAAAAAAGTCAAATAAGGTTAGCTCTGTGATTACATTGTTTCTACCTTGATAGCATGTTCAGACATACAACCACGGACCAATACACTAATACATTATTTATCTAGTAGCAATGCTTGTAAGGTGTTGTAAAAACAGACTTCTATGGTACCTTATAATCTTATTTGGTGATGCTGACAGTTACCTAATAGCCATGACATCTGGGGTTGCTTGTAAGGTTATAGAAACATACATCTCGGGTACATGCGAACTAGATATCAGCCCGATGTCAAGTGGTTATGGTAGAAATATTTGCAGTTCAGCTGTGCTTATTAAGCTGATTAGAATTTGACAATATGTTTTCCCTTTTATTCCAACTGATGTTTTATGTAGGTCTCACTAGTGGAATAATGGGTTATTTTTTGTTTCTACTGATGCTAACACTGTATGACAGTGAACTAGTAGTTTTACTGTTTTATGTAGCAACCGAAATCATTACCGAGATGAAACTCTGTGTGGTACTTTAATGTTGTAAGGGCCGACAAATTATTCTTGATTTTCTATTTAATGTTTGGGTGCCATGGACCTCTGGCAATGTACCAAAGATAATGATTGTTTCATTGTTTGACTGGCAATGGAAACAAATGTTTACTGTTGAGCAGGATGACAAGCCGATCTGTTGGCAGGCAGTACCCCGGCAGCCATCATGACAGCAATCCTAAACGACGACGGATTAAGGTACTAGAGGACGATGAAAACTATGTCTACATATTTGCGGTTAGCTGCTACGCAGAGCGGCCAGGCAGAGGGGATCTTCTTTCGTCGATGCCAAGCTCGTCGAGAACAAGGCAAATTCCAGCTGCTTTGCACTTGCAGGGCTCAAGTGAATGGTAGTATTAGTGTTCCTGCTTTAAGCTTGCAGATTGCTCTCTTCAGTCACCCACTTTATCAGACTGCAATGCACAAAATCAGTTTCAGCTTGCCGATTGCTGTGTCGAAGCCAGCATTTGCACCAAGCTGCACCTGATTGCCGGTCATTGAAATTCTGAAATAGCACCTGATTGCCGGTCATTGAAATTCTGAAATAGCACCTGATTGCTGGTCTAAGCTCTATGCTGTTTCAGGCACAGGCACGCACGTTGGAGCTGAGCGATGGCAGAGCAAGCGACCGGTACCGTGGTGACCGCGGTGATCAACGGGATCACTGACAGGGCCAGGTGGCACTGTGATGCCATTGGTGCGGTCCGGGTCCCGCCCGGAGGCCACGGACGAGAAGCTGAACCGGCTGGAGACGCTCGTGCTCAAGGTCCGCTGCGCGGTCGAGTTGTCCGAGAAGCACGAGCACGCCATCGGGAGAACTTCGTCGATGCTGGAGTGGCGCGAGAGCCTGAGGAAGGCCAGTTGTCCGAGAAGCACGAGCACGCCGGTGGGGAGAACTTCGTCGATGCTGGAGTGGCGCGAGAGCCTGAGGAAGGCCGCGAGGAGGGTGGAGCGGTCGTCCTCGACTTCCAGCGCCGAGCCAAGGAGGAGGAAGACGGCGAGGCGGCGTCAACGAGCGCGAGGGCGCCAGGCCAGCAGCAGTCCGACGCCGGCGCCTTGTACTTCACGAGGAGTGCTCTCTCTGGCATGGCGCAGTGGGTGCGCGACGCCACCAGGAGGCTCTTCTCGACCGATGAGGACATGAAGAAGCTGGACAGCATGTTGGAGAAGATGGAGGAGCTCTCTCCAGACATCATACTGTTCGCGACGATGCTGCAGCTTGAGGTCCAGGTCCAGAGACCCGCCAAGAAAAGGAAGGCGATACCGTCTGAGCGCCAAACCAGGAAGGTGTCGATGTCGAAGGCGAAGTGCGGAGAAGTGTTGGAGGAGCCGCCGCCATCTCCAACTCTTGCCTTTTCCGTTCCGGTTAAGAGCAGTGGCAGGGTGACCCTGTGGGAGAGACCAAGCAACGCGGAGGCCGCGTCGGAGGACACGCAGCTGGCATCGACGCCGGAGGATCCAGAAATGGAAGCGAGGATACTCGCAAGCAAGCTTGAACCGACGCTCCGGCGCATGGATGGTGACATCAGCTGGGTGACGGATGGCACAGACATGGAAGGCTTCAAGTGGTTGGCGGAATGGGCGGCAGTCCTCCGGGAGGCCGTGGAGAGAGGCAACGCCGTGCTCCAAACCCTGCGTTCCGGCTCGGACGCCATCCACAAGCAGGCCGGCGGTGGTGCTCTGGAACAAGACGGTGAACTTTACAGTTTCGCGCGCGCGGTGGAACAGTTGGCACTGGAACAGCCGTGCTTCGCCATTTTGCTGGAAATATGCCCAAGTATTCGATCAAAGTATTCCATGATTGACCAGGGAGCATGGACAGAGCTAGCACTAGGCGGGTGGGGCTCTAGCCCCCGCCCCCATAAAATCCGAAGGGGTAATCAAGATGGAATTACTGTAGAAAAACAAAAATCACCATTAAATTTTTTATGTAAATCAACATCTCCTTTGTTTTTCAACCGCCCTAAAATTTTTTCAGCGCCACAATTGCGGGGGAGTATGAGTATTCGAGCATTGCTCAGGGGATATGTAATGTCAGGGGATAGCTTGGAGCTGTCTGTTATTTCTCTGCATCTTCTAAAAAAAAAAAAAAAAAAAAAAAAAACTCTGCATCTTCTCGTTTTATTTTGGCCGATCATTGATAGCGGATAGCATGGAGCTGTCTGCTATTTCTGTGTATTTTCTCAATTTATTTTGGCCGCCGAGATAGCGGATTGCGTGGAGCAGTTTTTCTTTTTTAATCTTAAACATATCATAATACTCTATCCTTGTGCCGACCTACCCAAAGGGGGTGAGACCAACTATGCAAACCAGAGCTTATCACCGCTGACAACAAAGAATTTTGCAACTTGATTGCCTTCTTCATTCTTGTCTTCGTAAACACGGTGGTTCTGACATTCCTTCCGTTTGGTGTTCACAAAACTCAGCTTCTGCTTGTTCTAGAAAGCATCTTCTCGGATCAATCTCATCGTCTGAATCAGCACCGAGTTACCATGGAATTTTTTTTTTTTTTTAGAAGGGACGGCAAAGGCTTTGCCGGGATTTCTATTAGGCACCGGAAACAAAGAAAATGCTTTGTGCCATTTCTCGCAAGATGATGTTCAAAAAAACCATACATGTGGAGGGCTACCAAGGCCCGTCGCACACCTGCTGAGAAGCAACCAAATCAACTCGAGGACCGCGCCACTACTAGGCCACTAGCTCCAACTCAACTTAGGGAGACAAGCCCCTCCACTACAACTTGTTACAACAACACCACTTGGATGGGAGAAAATTAACGAAGCGCGTGAGCGGACTTCATGGATGGGGTCCTCAACACGAGCCTCCATCACAAACTACGTTGGTCGGATTGGAACATCGACACAACATACACAAGCGGTCACACCACCTCCACTGGAGAGGAGATGAAATGGAGCTTTGCGGTGGCGCCCGTCGCCACCAACGGAGGCGGGGCCCGCCACATGATGGAGTCTCCATGACAAGGCGGCTAGATGATGCTCTATGGTTGTTTCTAGAGCGTGAGTAGTCAATTTAGTATCTCTCCCCGCTTGATAGTCCATCAATCCGCTGAAGTTGTTTGCCCTCTTGGGCATGTAATTCTCTACTCTTCTACTTATTAATATATGCCGGGCTTGCCTGCTGCAAAAAAAAAAAAAAAAATGATTTACAACAACAATAATAATAAAAAGCACGGAACTACCTGAGCTTCTGCAATGTAGACCCAGAGAACAATCCCAGTTGGTTTTACAAACATCATTCTACTACAGGCTGAAGTATCGTGTTCATTTGCAGTCCAAAACACTACACTTTTGGTCTTATAATCTGTAATTCTGCCGAATCGACTCCAGACTTCGCATCTGTCCTTCCGGTGGTACCTAGGCCATTCGTCGTTGCGAACCGATACAAACATAGCACGACCCAAACATGGCGTTAGAAACAATGTGAGTCCTGTTTCAAAATTCGGCGTGTTTTTGTGGGCGTCGATTCCCACATAGGCTCTGCTCTAAGCTCTATGCTCATTCAGGCACAGGCACGCACGTTGGAGCTGAGCGTTGGCAGAGAAAGCGACCGGTACCGTGGTGACCGCGGTGATCAACGGGATCACTGACAGGGCCCTTGGCACTGTGATGCGGAAGCTGCGGTCCGGGTCCCGCCCGGCGGCCACGGACGAGAAGCTGAAGCGGCTGGAGACGCTCGTGCTCAAGGTCCGCTGCGCGGTCGAGTTGTCCGAGAAGCACGAGCACGCCATCGGGAGCACTTCGTCGATGCTGGAGTGGCGCGAGAGCCTGAGGAAGGCAGCCGAGGAGGGCGGAGCGGTCGTCCTCGACTTCCAGCGCCGAGCCAAGGAGGAGGAAGACGGCGAGGCGGCGTCAACGAGCGCAAGGGCGCCATGCCAGCAGCGGTCCGACGCCGGCGCCTTGTACTTCACGACGAGTGCTCTGTCTGGCATGGCGCAGCGGGTGCGCGACGCCACCAGGAGGCTCTTCTCGACCGATGAGGACATGAAGAAGCTGGACAGCATGTTGGAGAAGATGGAGGAGCTCTCTCCAGACATCATACTGTTCGCGATGATGCTGCAGCTTGAGGTCCAGGTCCAGCGACCCGCCAAGAAAAGGAAGGCGATACCGTCTGAGCGCCAAAGGAGGAAGATGTCGAAGAAGACGAAGTGCGGAGAAGAAGTGTTGGAGGAGCCGCCGCCATCTCCAACTCTTGCCTTTTCCGTTCCGGTTAAGAGCAGTGGCAGGGTGACCGGTGGGAGCAAGCAAGGCGGAGGCCGCGTCGGAGAACACGCAGCTGGCATCGGCGCCGGAGGATCCAGAATTGGAAGCGAGGATACTCGCAAGCAAGCTTTTGAACCGACGCTCCGGCGCATGGATGGTGACATCAGCTGGGTGACGGATGGCACAGACATGAAAGGCTCCCAGTGCAGTAGGCTAGCTTATCTTCTTACCTTGTTTTCCCCCTTTTTGATTTCGGGTTTTTCGTTCCTTGTTGGTTTCGGATGTCCTCTCGGCATCAAGTTTGTAATCCTTTTGAGGGGGGTTTTCTCCTCTTGAAATACGGGTGAATGGCCTCGTGGAGAAAAAAAATAGGCGGCAGTCCTCTGGGAGGACAGTTACCATGGAAGCAACGTCGTGGAACAAACTCTGCGTTCCATGACGCCATCCACAACCAGGCTGGCGGTGGACCTCTGGAAGAAGACGACAAACTTTGCAGTTTGCGCGCGCGGTGGAACAGTTGGCACTGGAACAGCGGGTAGTGAGGTAATTTTGCTGGAAATTTGCCCAAGTATTCGATCAAAGTATTCCATGATTGACCGGGGAGTATGAGTATTCTAGCATTGTTCTGGGATATGCAATGTCAGGGGATAGCTTAGCTGTCTGTTATTTCTCTGCATCTATTCGATTTATCTTTTTGAAAATCATTGATAGCGGATAGCATGGAGCTGTCTGCTAAAAAAAAAAATATTTTTTCAATTTAGTTTATTCGACATAAATGAAAATGGATACTTTTTTTATTTAGTTTAACTGCCGACCGACCCGCGAGATGGCCAACTATGCAAACCAGGCGTCACCGCTGACAACAAAGAATTTTGCAATTTGATTGCATTCATTCGGTCTTGTCTTCGTAAAAACAGTGTTTCTGACATTTTCCGTTTGGTCCAAAAAACTGCTTATATCTAAAATTTTATTGGCCCAAATCGTCTGAATCAGCACCGAGTTACCATGGAAGTACTTTGGAACAAGCTTACGATCCTGACCATGATAACCCCTGCCACCATCACCATAATGGACCAGTTCAAATTGACGGGATGTTTGCACTGACAGCCGCATCTCACACGCCCTCAGGGTAGTGAGGTAACAAGGCAATGGCGTCCTTGGCCCCGCCCGCCTGGATGAGACCGAACTTTGCTGCTTTGTAACTCGGGAAGAACTTGTTGTCACCAAAGTCTGTCTATCTTCCAATGAAGTTAGCTCATATGTACCATTAAGTTGAACCCACAACGCTGTGGCTCCCCTGTTTCCCAAAAATATTTCTGACACAAGTTTATTTCTCCGACTAATCCACAACGCCCCCAAAATATTTTGCAATGCAGCTTATTTTTGTGGGCATCAACTCCTGTCTTCGTTCCAGATAAATTCTGCTCGATGCTCATTCAGGCACAGGCACAGGCACGCTGGATCTGAGCGATGGCAGAGCAAGTGGCCGGTCCCGTGGCGTCCGCGGTGATCGGCGACATCACCGACAGGGCACTCGCGCGACGATGATCCGGAAGCTGCGGTCCCTGTCCGACCCGGCGCCCGCGCACGAGAAGCTGCAGCGTCTGGAGACGCTCGTGCTCAAGCTCGTATTCGACTTCCAGCGCCGAAGCCAAGGAGGAGGACGGACGGTGACGGTGACGCGGCATGAACGAGCGCGAGCGCTGGCGCTGTGTGGCTGGCATGGCGCGCGACGCCACGAGGAGTCTCTAAGGTTTGATGGCCTGGTCCAATTCGAGATCCAGCCCAAGACATGTGCACGTTTGGCGGCCCAGCATAGTCCGAGGACCCCAGCTCCAGAGCTCCTCAGCGGCTCCATCCCTCGCCCCGAATCGACGCGGGCGGCGGCGCAGCCACCCCCAGCAACCACGCCGGCCGCAGGACAGGCGGGAGCACCGCAGCGGCCGTGTGGGCGCCATGCTGCGCCTCCGGATTCGCCTCCTCCCTCTGCTCCGCGCCGCCTCCCCGGGGCTTCCCTCCCCCCATCCACTCCAGAGCGTGCCGCGTCCTCTCCACCTCCACGGCCACCGTCCCCGCACCCTTCTCCCTCGACAACTACCTCGTCGCCGCCTGCGGCTTCGCACCCGCCCAAGCTCGCGAGGTGTCCAAGAAGGCGTCCAAGGATTTATTAAGAGAATACAAGAGACCATTGGAGGAGCTCTCCCACTGCCGCCTCGTCTCCGCCTCCAATCCCGATGCCATCCTCGCACTGCTCGCTGGCGCCGGCCTCTCCCGCGCCGACATCGCCGCCGTCGTCTCCGCGGACCCGCTGCTCCTCCGCGCTTCGGTGAAGAACATCGGCGCCCGCCTTGTCGCTCTCCGCGACCGCGTCGGTCTTTCTACTCCCCAAATCGTTCGCTTCCTCCTGGTCGCCTCACGCGCTCTCCGCCACAGCGACGTCGTTCCCAAGCTCGAGTACTTCATCTCCTTCTACGGCTCGTTTGAGCAGGTCCTGGTGGCAGTAAAGAGGAACTCGAGCCTTCTCTTGTCGAGCCTTGAGAGGACCATCAAGCCTAACATAGCTTTGTTTCGTCAGTGGGGTGTTCGAGATATTGCCCAGGTGTGTTTCAACTTCCCGCGGCTGCTCACCTACAACCCGGAACGCGTGAAAGAGTTTCTGCCACGGGCGGAACAACTTGGGGTGCCTACCACTTCGGGGCTGTTCGGGAACGCAGTGGCCGTCGTTGCCTGTAATTCCAAAGAGAAGCTTGCTGTCAAGCTTGAGTTCTTTAAGAGGACTCTTGGTTGTTCTGAGTCTATGGTTTCCACGGCAGTGTCCAAAATGCCATCTATAATAGCAATGTCTGACGAGATTCTTCTTCGCAAGATCGAGTTCCTTGTCAAGGAGGCTGCGATGGAGCCACGGAACATTGTGGAAAGGCCTGTTCTGCTCACATACAGCCTGGAGAAGAGGCTAGTGCCGCGGCATAATGTCATGAAAGTCCTGCAGGAGAAGGGATTGCTGAATAGCAATATGAGCATTTTCACATTAGCTGTAATTGAGAGAAGACCTTCAAATCGAAGTTCATCGACTGTCACAAGGGCTCTGTTCCTGGCCTTGCAGATGCTTATGCTGCAGCTCGTGCTGGTATTGTGCCCTCTAGAGTGTAATTTTAGCATCTCCTTTTTGTGTTTTAGTCAGGTGGTGGAACTGTAACTCATGGTCATTAGCAGCCGTGCTTGCTTTTTTTCGATTTGCAAGATAATCACTAGAGATATCTGACTGCTCATACATAGTTCAACTTTAAGCTAGGATTTTTGTGAACTTTAAGCAAGGGTTTGACTTTGATCCTTAACGTGATGTTTTGTTAATTTCTTCTTCTGCCTAGCACATGGCCACAGATTATCCTTAACTTCATTTTCTTCTCTGAATGAATCAGTCCTTGCTGTAGAACTTATTAAGCTAATTGTAGTTTGACAGTATCAGCTTTTTGTTTTGTCCAACCATTTTTTGTTATCTATGTGACTTCATGTTTTATTCCAACTATTTTTATGTTGGTCTCATTAACTGAATGATTTTTTTTTTTTACTGATGCTAACATTGTATGAGACTGAAACTAAACTAGTGTTTCAGCTGCTATCAAAATCACTACCGAGAAGAAATTCTCTATGAAACAATTGGGTAATGTCAATGTTGTGGGCCAACAAAATATACTTGATTTCTATTTAATGTGTTTTGGGTGCCATTGACCTCTGCCAATGTACGAAAAAGATGGTTGTCTGTTTGGCTGGCAAGGGAACGAGATCCTAATAGCTGAAAATAAATGCTGTAAGGGGGACGGTTTCATATGAGAGGGTATGGATTTGTTGTTATTTGACTATTCATCTGGCAAGGGAACGAGATCCTAATAGCTGAAAATAAATGCTGTAAGGGGACGGTTTCATATGAGAGGGTATGGATTTGTTGTTATTTGACTATTCATCTTCTTTAATATAGATTGAGAAAATGTGTTCCTTTTATACTGGCATCTTGACTTGGCTGCATAAGATTAAGGAAATTGATCTTTGGTATATAGAGCACATGCCTCTTCTAGAAATAAGCCCATCAAATAAGGGAGCCTGCACAGTGGATACTGTTAAATTCCAATTAGCTTTTCAATTTATCTAACCAGTTTATTTATTGGTGTGTTTTATTCCAAGTTTCCAACTGATGTTTTATCTAATCTTTTTTTTTTTTGATTGGTGAGGAGGCAGCACGCACTGGAGTGGATGGGGGAGGGAAGCCCCGGGGAGGCGCCGCGGAGCAGAGGGAGGAGGCGATTTCGGAGGCGCAGCATGGCGCCCGCACGGCCGCTGCGGAGCTCCCTCCTGTCCTGTGGGCGGCGTGGTTGGTGGTGGTTGCGCCGCCGCCGCCTGGGGGCGAGGGAGATGAGGAGCGGCGAGGGGCGGCAGAGAGCTCCGCAGCCACCTTCATCATCAGGTTTAAATAGCAGCACATTTAGTGGTTCTCCTGAACAGCCATGTCCAAGGTTAAATTCAGATCCATGGACAATTCCAGCTGATTTTTCATACGGTCTGTTGCACTTTCAGGTCTCTGGAAATTTTGTTTCTGTTCAAGCATCAAGTGAAGCATAGTATTTGATGCTCATATATAGTTACCACTTGCAGCGCTCTGAAAATTTTTAGGTATTCAGTAAAACCCCCATTGATGCTATCGCATGGAGTCCACGATACCCAGCTGTTGGAGTGTTAATTGTATTACTCCATAAGCAATTAAGCTTATATACTTGTATCCTATATATTTGTAGTAAATGTAAATGTCCTAACTGTGTCTTTTTGTGTTCTTGTTCCAAGCTTGCGGATTGCTCTGTTCAATCTCCACTTGATCAAAACTGCAATGCACACAAAATGCCATCTATAATAGCATATTGCATTGCAGGCTGCATGCATGAGGAAATAGAAGGGATGGGTTGGCTGCATGCGTGAGGAGGAAATAGAAGGGATGGGCTGCGTGAGGAGGAAATAGAAGAGGGGCAGCATGGTCTTTTCGCCCGCCAAAGAAGCTGTCAAATGCAGCTTGCCACGCTGGACTGTCTACGGCTCGCCACGTCAACAAAAAATGACAAATATATAGGAGTGTTACTGTGTCCCAGGGCAAATATGTTACCGCTCATATAAGAGTGGTTTCTCAAGCAGTGGCCTCCACAAGAATGCCAAAAAGTTAAAAACCCCGCGGCGGCGGCGCAACCATCACCAACCACGCCGCCCGCAGGACAGGGAGGGAGCTCCGCAGCGGCCGTGCGGGCGCCATGCTGCGCCTCCGAAATCGCCTCCTCCCTCTGCTCCGCGCCGCCTCCCCGGGGCTTCCCTCCCCCATCCACTCCAGTGCGTCCTGCCTCCTCACCACCTCCACGGCCACCGTCCCCGCACCCTTCTCCCTCGACGACTACCTCGTCGCCGCCTGCGGCCTCGCACCAGCCCAAGCTAGCGAGGTGTCCAGGAAAGCGTTCAAGGATTTATCCAGAAAATCCAAAAGACCATTGGAGGAGCTCTCCCACTGCCGCCTCGTCTCCGCCTCCAATCCCGATGCCATCCTCGCCCTTCTCGCCGGCGCCGGCCTCTCCCGCGCCGACATCGCCGCCGTCATCTCCGCGGATCCGCTTCTCCTCCGCGCTTGGGTGAAGAACATCGGCGCCCGCATCTTTGCTCTCCGCGACCGCATCGGTCTTTCTACTTCCCAGATGGTTCGCTTCCTCCTGGTCGCCTCACGCCCTCTCCGCTGCTGCGACGTCGTTCCCCGGCTCGAGTACTTCATCTCCTTCTACGGCTTGTTTGAGCATGTCCTGGTGGTCCTTAAGAGGTGCGAGTCCCTCCTCACGGGCAGCCTTGAGAGCACAATCGAGCCTAACATAGCTTTGCTTCGTCAGTGGGGTGTTCCAGATATTGCTCAGCTGTGTTCAACCTACCCGCGGTTGCTCACCTACAACCCAGAACGCTTGAAGGGGTGTTTGATGCGGGCGGAAGAAATTGGGGTGCCTCCCACTTCGGGGCTGTTTGGGCACGCAGTTGAGGCTGTTTCCTGTATGTCCGAAGAGAAGCTTGCTGCCAAGCTTGAGTTCTTTAGGAGGACTCTTGGTTGTTCTGAGTCTGAGGTTTCCACTGCGGTGTCCAAGAAGCCAGGTATAATAGCAATATCTGACGAGATTCTTCTTCGCAAAATCGAGTTCCTTGTCAAGGAGGCTGCGTTGGAGCCAAAGAACATCGTGGAAAGGCCTGTCCTGCTCACATACAGCCTGGAGAAGAGGCTAGTGCCGCGGCATAATGTCATGAAGGTCCTGCAGGAGAAGGGATTGCTGAATAGCAATATGAGCATTTTCACATTAGCTGTAATTGGAGAGAAGACCTTCAAATTGAAGTTCATCGACTGTCACAAGGACTCTGTTCCTGGCCTTGCAGATGCTTATGCTGCAGCTCGTGCTGGTATTGTGCCCTCTAGAGTGTAATTTTAGCATCTCCTTCTGTGTTTTAGGCAGTTGGTGGAACTGTAACTGGTCATTAGCAGCCATGCAGGCTTTTTTTCGATTTGCAAGATAATCACTAGAGATATCTGACTGCTTATACATAGTTCAGCTTTAAGCTAGGATTTTTTGTGAACGGGCTGGGTTTGACTTGGATCCTTAACGTGCATGTTTTGTTAATTTCTTCTTCTGCCTAGCATATGGCCACAGATTATCCTTAACTTCATTTTCGTCTCTGAATGAATTAGTCCTTGCTGTAGAACTTATTAAGCTAATTGTAGTTTGACAGTATTAGCCTTTTGTTTGTCCAACCTTTTTTTTTTTTTGTCAGTGTGACTTAATGTCTTATTCCAACTGATTTTTACATTGGTCTCCTTAACTGAATGTTTTTTTCTTTCTACTGATGCTAAGATTGTATGACACTGAAACTAAACTAGTGTTTCAGCTGCGTTCAAAATCACTACCAAGAAGAAATTCTCTATGAAACAATTGGGTAATGTCAATGTTGTGGGCCAACAAAATATCCTTGATTTCTTTTTAATTTGTTTTGGGTGCCATTAACCTCTGCCACTGTACGGAAGATGATTGTCTGTTTCGCTGGCAAGGGAATGAGATCCTAACAGCTGAAAAAATGCCATGTTGTAAGGGAGACGGTTTCATATGAGAGGGTATGGTCGTATGGATTTGTTGTTCTTTGACTATTTATCTTCTACAATATAGATTGAGAAAATATGTTCCTTTTTATACTGGCATCTTGACTTGGCTGCATAAGATTAAGGAAATTGATCTTTGGTATATAGCACATGCCTCTTCTAAAAATAAGCCCATCAAATAAGGGAGCCAATTGTTGTAAATCTATATGTCTCAAGATTGTTTATTACCATTTTGCTTAGTTTTGTGATTTTAAGCATGTGCATGATAGATAGCTGGCATGATCCTATTTGTAAGGTGGTTGTTCCTATATGTCACAACGTATGAGTTTACATCATTTTTTTTATTACTATGCAGGATCACAAGCCAATCTCTGTAGTCAATATGACAATACCGGGCAGCAACCTTCATCATCAGGTTTAAATAGCAGTGTGAGTGCATACACTGGTCCCTGAACAGCCATGTCCTAGGTTAAATTCAGATTCATGAACAATTGAACAGTAAAAGCAAGCACACGCAGGGGAGGAAATGCTGAACTATTGTCATGATGTATTTTGGTTTTCAGCAGTCTCATACAGGTCCCAGAAATGGTCAGAGACTCTGAGTTGTCCTTTTGTTCAATGCGGTTCTGAAAATCTTTCATGTTGAGAAACAATGGATAAACCTCAATGATTTGCAGAAGCTCCCAGGAAACAAATTCTACAAGCTTAGTTGCAGTTTCTGCGTAGCATCGTGTAATCCTAAACGAGGACTGATTAA
The DNA here is from genome assembly GCA_015847255.1 of Hyparrhenia diplandra. Taxonomy (NCBI): domain Eukaryota; kingdom Viridiplantae; phylum Streptophyta; class Magnoliopsida; order Poales; family Poaceae; genus Hyparrhenia; species Hyparrhenia diplandra. The sequence continues at coordinate 38,999 of JADLZK010001725.1, forward strand.
GGTACTAGAGGACGCTTGAAACCATGTCGAAATATTTGCAGTTCAGCTGTGCTTATTAAGCTAATTGGAATTTGATAGTATTAGTTTTTTTTCCTTTTGTGCAACCATTTTTTTTTATCAGTGTGACATTATATTTTATTGTAACTGATCTTTTATGTAGATCTCACTAGTTGAATTGATTGTTTTTGTTTCTACTGATGTTAATATTGTATGAGGCGAACTGTTAGTTTCAGGTAGTGCCGAAATCACTACTGAGATAAAACTCTGTATGAAACAGTTGGGTAATTTGATGTTGTAAGGGCCAACAAATGATGATTTCTGATTTCTGCTAATGTACCAAAGATTTCTATTTAATGTTTTGGGTGCCATGGACCTCTGCTAATGTACCAAAGATGGTTGTCTGTTTGGCTGGTGTGGTAAGGGAAACTAGTGTGAGCTGAGCCGGATAACAAGCCGATCTCTGCAGACAATAATATGGCAATATACCCGGCAGCCATCTTCAATGCCAGGTTTAGATAGCAGCGCATTCAGTGGTTCTCCTGAACAGCCATGTCCTTGGTCAACTCAGTAATAGCAAGCTCCACACACGCACACGCACACATCAACAACGGACTATGTATTTCAGCAGCACAGAGGTCCGGCAATGGTCCGAGATTCTGAATTGCCCGTTATGTTCAGTGCAGCTACTACAATCTTTAATGTTGGAATACAACGGATAAACCTTAAAAGAATTGCAGAATCTCCCAGGAAACAAATTCTAGGAATTAATTTGCAAATTCTGTGTGACACAGTAGTATGTCTTCCAGCTTGCAGATTGCTCTGTTCGATCACCCGCTTCATGAAACTGCAATGCACAAAAATCAGTTTCAGTAAATTGCTCTGTCGAAGCCAGTCTTCCAGCTTGCAGATTGATGTGTCGAAGCCAGCCTTTGCACCATGCACCTGATTGACAGGTACTATGTTTGATCTCAAGAAATAAGTATCAGAAACTGCTACGATCGCCATCACCAACTTTCTGGCAAATATTTTCATTGAAATTATGAAAAAGTTGAATCGCATGATACATAGAAAATGAAAGCACCGGGGCTTCTGCAATGCAAATCCAGAGACTAAGAACAGTTGGTTTTACAAAGAGCAGTCTACTACAGGCTGAAGTACCGTTGTCAATTTGCTGTCCAAAACACTACATTTTTGGCCTAATATGTAGTTCTGCCGAATTGGCTCCAGACTTGGCATTCCGCTGTCCTTTCCATTCGTACCTATGCTATATTGAAAGAAATGGAAGAGCTCTGCCTTACGATTAAGAGAAAGAGAGTTTAAGTACAAATAACCCTCCGAAGGTGGTAACAGATTATCCCACCCCTCCCGGAGCCGGAGGATACACAGAAAAACACTTCACACTAGGGTAATTCCAAGAGCGTGTTTGGTTAACACCCCAAGTATTCTATAATTGATAATTGATCAGGGACAGTGAGTATAAGAGTATTCGATCATTGTTCAAAGCATTCCATGATTGACCAGGGAGTATAAGAGTATTCGATCATTGTTCAGGGGATGTCAGGGTGACATCAACTATGCAAACCAGAGCTTATCACCGCTGACAACAAACAAATTTGCAACTTGATTGCCTTCGTCAGTCTTCTTTTTGTAAACACAACAGTTCTTACATTCCTTCTGCTTGGTGTCCAGCTTGTCAGTTGTCACAAAACTCGAGCTTCTGCTTCTAGAAAGCATCTTCTCAGATCAATCTCATCTCCTCCCATGTCGCCTTCCATGGCTCCACTGAATCAGCACCGGAGTTACCATGGAAGTACTCTTGGTATAAGTTTCCAATGCAGGATAACCCTGGCATCATCACCATAAATGGATCAGTGCAAATTGACAATAAATATGTAGTGACCTGCAAATATGCGCTGACACGCAAATCTTGCAAATACGTCCTCAGGGCCGGTAGGAGGCAACGGCGTCCTTAGCACTGTCAAAGCCAAATGGATCAAATGAGCTTTGCAGATTTGTTCATACCATCCAGAGGTTAGCTAGGGACTTGGTAGGTTTCAACAGGTTTAATTCCATTTCGTCTGCCTAGGTAAATTTGGTCCTTTCCCATATTAAGGGCCTGTTTGGTTCCCAAAGGACTAGGGACTAGGGGCTAATTTTTAGTCCCATTTAGTCTCTATTTCACTAGACTCTTTGGAGGGACTAGGGACTAATTTTTAGTCCCATTTAGTCCCTAGTCCATGGAACCAAACAGAGGCTAAGACAAACCAATGTGAAGTAAGCTCTAGGCAGGAACTTGTTGCCACGCCAAAGTCTGTCTATCTTCCAATGAAGTGAGCTCATATGTACCATTAAGTTCAATCCACAACGCTGTGGCTCCCCTGTTTCCCAAAATATTTCTGACAGAAGTGTAATTCTCCTAACATTTCATTTCCAAGTCCTTTTTTCCCAAGCACATGTTGGCACCATGCTGAAGTGTAGGTGCATCACCAGAAAGCTTAGGAATATTTGATCTACCTATGTATGACAAAAGGTTAAATCGCCTGACTACAACAGACCATTCCAAATTCTAGGCATAGCAGCAGTTTATAAGACAATACAAATCTACTTTTGACATCCTTTTAAATGCAAGTTCCCATTATGTTTCAGCTGAGATATGCAAGTTATCATTATACAACAGGCAACAGATAATACAAACAATGAAACCAATGATATGCTGTGCCAGCTGAGATGTTCAACTTAATTATCCTGCAGGTTCTCATTTGTTTCAATTTCAACTCAATGATTTATAAATTTTAAATGCAATATGACCTCTTGTAGTCATAAATAGTGGTCCAACATAAACAAAGGCTGTTAATAACTTTGAATGATTACTTTGAGCTATTAGTGGGGAATCCTGCTTCTACTTCTACTTTAGGATTGAATACCTAATAAGAAGCTTGTTCCCTATGTAGATGAAAAAAGTTAATCAAGCAACCAGAAGTTGACAAGCCGAGAGATGGCACTGCTTATCAAGATCCTACAGTAGTTAAGCAGCGCATCTGATACCTTCTGCTTCAGTAGTATTGTGCTGTCAGATGTGGTGAGCAGTATTGTGCTGTCAGATGTCATGAGGTGCATCCACACCGTTACAAGGTACTGTTCTCAGTAGCAGACCCAGGAAGACACAGGAGCCGGCGATGCAACTGTGATCCCCTGGTATACCACTCCCAAGTCCCAGCCCCAGATAAGCATGATCATCAAATGGGCCATGTACTGGACCCTAAGAGATTAACAGGAGAGGAGCATGGGCAAGGGCTCAGGGTCTGGCCCTGACTGTTATCAATCTACAAAGAGGTGAAAAAGTTGCACAGTACACTGAGAGGTCAGATGATCTATCATCTGATACAGAAAAGATTGGTTGAGCGGAAGGTTTTGGCAGAAAGCCATAAGAGATCAAAGCAAAAGGCCCAGGGCACACTGGATGTCAAATGTGTTCTCTAAAGTTGAATCTGAAAAAGAAAGCTACTATACAGTGTAAGAAGTTATCTCTGTAACTCTATTTGATGCATACTGGATGTCAACAAAGGAGAGTGTAAGCACAGGTACAAATGTGACCTCAAATCATGAGGTTGGTGAGATGCACTTACTAGTTGCATAGGCCTATGCCTACCCTTTCCCCTACCCCTCTGCCTACCCCAGTGAGGAGCTAATAGCAAGCAAGACAGCAAGAGGCATGGAAAGGTACAGGAAATTGACAGAAGACAGTTAAACCATGAGAAAAAAAAAGATAAGAAATTTGGAGAAACATCCATTTATCAGCAAGGAAGAACGAAGAAATGGAGAATGAGATGTTGAGGAAAGGTTAGAGCAGTGAAGACAAAGATCATATTGCAAATTGAGAAACATACAGTTGTGCATACAATATGCTTCTACAAGTGATCTTCATTAATGTGTATCAGTAAAACTTAGTATGCAAAATGAAATATCTAAAAATAAAAAAGTATGCACTTCAACACAGCTTCCAATATCCTTGAACAAGCATCAAAACTATTGCCTACTGAAAGCTTTCATATTTCACATGAATGGATCTAACCTTGAAAAATTTGCAGGAGCTCCCTTGAAATAAATTATCATTACCATCATATTCTGTGATACTCGTTAATGGACTGTAAGAAACAGGATAGCCTGGTGAAAGACAATTGCATCACCAGAAATCGTTACACGAGCAGGAACCATTCTTGAAGCGATGGAACCGGCTGCGATCACGCACTATGATCTCCCGGTTATAAACCAGTGAAATGCATTTTATTGCTGCATGACAATCCAAACATACCCGAGATTCTTAACCACACGGACCTGTGTACCAGGAGGAGTCCTCAGTAGCAGAAATGCAATCGCCAGCTTCTCGCTGTGCCACTGAAGTGCACCCTCCTTATCCTCCTCATCAAGGTCAAGGAGAACCTCTGATGTAGCCGAGATGTGCCCAGCACGCCTTAGCTCTCTTGCCATCTCCTCGACCATCATGTATATCTCTTTCCACTGTGGGTGTGACTCATCTCCAGCTATGAATTCATGAACCTCCCCATCAAGCTCAACAAGGCTGCAACCTGGCACCTTCTTGATTCCTCTATTGCTCATCTCCCTCCTAATCTCTGATTTCTCCTTCCACCTCTGTGTCAGCGCATAGACATTGGAAAGCATAACATAGTTGGCCTCATGAGCTGGGTACTCGTTCAGAAGGTTCCTGGTGATGCTTTCACCAAGCTCAAGCCTGCCATGGGCACGGCATGCAGCAACAAGTGTCCGCCATATTACTGGGTTTGGTTTCATGGGCATGGTATGAACAAACTCCATAGCCCGCTCGACCATGCCAGCACGACCAAACATGTCAACCATGCAGCCATAATGCTCGATCTTAGGATCAATGCCGTATTCCATCTTCATTGAATCAAAGTAGGCATAACCTTCATCAATCATTCCAGCATGGCTACACGCAGTGAGCACCCCGATGAACACGACATCATCAGGCCGCACACCAGCAGCCTTCATCTCCTCGAAGACCGCCACAGCCTCCTTCCCACGACCCTCCATTGCAAGGGCGTCAATCACTGAGGTCCATGACACAACAGTCCGCTCCTCCATCCCATGGAACACCGCCATAGCCCCATCCACATCACCGCACTTGGCGAGCGCGTCAATCAGCGCATTGCACAGCATCACTGATTTCCGAATCCCCTCCCTCTCCACGAACCTTCCAACCCACCGAGCAAGCTCGAGTGCTCCCAAATCTGCAGCTGCTGCCAGAACACCAATCACTGTAACATCATCTGGCCTCACCCCGCTGGCCTGCATCTCCCTGAACAGCCCAACTGCATCACTCGACAGCCCCCCACGCACATACCCGCCGATCATCGCGCTCCAAGTAACCGTGCTCGATTTCGTCATTCTGTCAAACACATTCCGCGCGTCCCCCAGGAACGCACCGCCGAAGCAGGAGTACATGTGTATGAGAGTATTGGAAACATACTCGTCGGTGGCGAACCCGAACTTGAGAGCGGCGGCGTGCGCCTGGAGCCCAACGCTCCGGGAGCCCGGGAGCGCGGCGCACGCCTTGAGAAGGAACGGGAAGGTGAATTTGTTGGGCAACACGGCGCTGCGGAGCATGAGCGGGAAGAAGGCGGTGGCGCGGAGACGGGCTGAAGGGAACGGGGAGGCAGCGTGCGCGCGGATGAGAGTGTTGACGAGGAACGCGTCGATGGGGACGGGTGGCCCGAGGAGCGCGGCGACAAGGGGCTCGAGCAGCGCGGGCGCCGCGGAAGCGCAGGACGCGAAGAGCCTGGTGAGGACGAGCGGGTTGCCGTGGAGGCCTGACTTGAAGAGGAAGGCCAACGACTGCAGGATGGCGGCCGGCGCGGATGAGCGCTCCAGAAGGCGGAGGCAGTGCTGCTCCGCGGCCCGCGCAGAGGACGGCGGGTGGTGCCAGGCCGGTGCGGTGGAGAAGCGGCGGCCGCGCGGATGCGACGCAACGTGCGATGGAAATGGATGCGGCGGCGGCATTTGGCCAAGCGCACCAGGCGCGGGGCAGTGGTTTTGAACTTCTGATCATTCGCCCTGTGCATTGCTAAAAGATTGATAGAAGATTTTTTGTTGGTATAGGTTTGAGAAAAGATCATATCATGAATGCTGTTGCTTGTCAAGGTCCAAGTCAGAAACAAATCAGCATGAGCAGATTCAGTTCTGCACTGCATCTGCCAAGAGGCTTTCACCAAAGAACACAAAGCAAGTAAGTTTAGCCCTCTTCTGTGATAATCAAGGCCACACACAATTTGAGTTCTGTATAACAAATCAGTAAAAGGAGAAAGTTCATCAGCTGAGACAACAAAGTTGCCCTATATCTGTCAACATAACTATGATCAAACACTAGGGTACATGTGAATTGATTCCCTCGATATGAAAATCTCGGAAAATTGTACAGTATTCCTCCAAATGTATTTGCCGGCGATGAACTAAGTTTTGTATAGACTACAGCGATGATAAACTAAGTTGCAGAAACTAGTCAGCATAGGATGTCAGGATCTACGAGTAGATTTTCCATATCCCCAGTCCATAGCCTACTCTGATCAGCAGGAGCTCAAATACCATGTGCATGATGCTTGTCATGCGCACTTTGGATCCAGGTATCTCCGTCCAATTAACAGATACTTCTACCATTGGGATCCTGAGGCGCTTGCACAGGTATACAAGCTCAACATCAAAACACCACCTGCCCATGCAAAGAAAGGCAAGTTGTAATAACCATACATACAATGTGCCTAGAAAGCAGATTTGGTAAACAGCACCAGAGACATCAAAGAAGATAGCAGAGAGCAGAAAAGAATACCTCTTCAATCTGATATTTGTGAAAAGCTTCCTTGCAGCTGCTCGTGTGAACATCTTAAACCCACACTGGAATTGGTAACAAATGAGACCATGAGCATTGTCATAAAGAAACACATGAAGAGTCAATGGCGCTTATTTATTTTAAGAACTTATATGGATGAAACAGAATACCTGTGTATCTTTGATCCCAGGACCAGCAGTCAACAAAACTACCAAATGGAAACCTTTCATAAGAAAGTTTCTATACCATTTCCTCTGCGATAAAGCAGGGTAAGAGTGAGAAAAATACAAGGTGAAAACTTAGTCGAAAACAAAAAGACTGAGGATAGTGAGCAGTAAAGAGCATTACTGTTGCAAGAGCCTGCTTCTCTAGATGAGCTCGGGAACCAAAAACAGCAATTTCAACATCAGAGAGATTCTGAGATGAACCAGTAGATGTTCCTGGGCTAGACTTAGCTTTCTTAGCCAATGCATGAACCTAAGAGCAAAAAAAAAAAAAAAAAACTAATTCAATACCAACCAAATTAACTTTCAAAACTTGATGTTCAGTTTAGCTTATGACGGAGACAAACCTGAGCTTCAAGCTTTTCCAAATCAGTCACTTTAGTTGCACCATCAGCATCAAGCATAAGTAATAGTTCACCACGTGAATGTAGCATTCCCTATTAGACCATGGTTCCGCAAAAACAAAAGGAAAGCAGCAATTAGTTTTTATTTGAAACCTAAGCCCTAAAAGAGACATCCCGGGATTTCAACACTCACTTTTCGTACAGCTTCACCTTTCCCATGATTTCTTCCCAGTAGAAGAACTCTAACATTATCGATGTTGTGTTGCTTCACAAAACCGAAAGCGACTTTAGAGGTTCTGTCAGTGCTACCGTCATCAACAATCAAGACCTTGACAAAATCAGTTAAATTCCGTAATTAGCTAGGTTAATACAGGTTTCAATAAACAAAATGCTCTGCACAAAATGTTCAAAGTTTGCCTGCACCCTGCAAGCTGAAAAGGGGATTGCAAATAACATGCTAGATTTCCACAAACCTCGTAGGAAAAGGACTTGTCAGCAGTTGAACGCCGCTTCAAGTAGCTATTAAAGAGAGAACAACAAAGCAATCAATATAACAATTAACCACTAGCTGCTAAGGAAATTACCAGTATAGATTGCAATGCACGGTTCAAAGTTCAAAGATAAATATATAGCATTGAGCAACAGGAGTAGCAAATGCCTTACTTGAGTGTTTCTGTAAGAGCCTCGGGGAGTCGATGCTCCTCATTGTAGGCAGGAACTATCAACGAAATGTATTTCTCAGGAGGATCCAAAACCGACGGGCACGGAACCTATACAGCAGTCAGTTCAGACAAGCAAATCAACAAACACCTAGCGTGCACACCATACTGCAGAACGAGACGAGCAATCAGCACACTACCTTCTTGAGCGAGTTGGGGTCCTCGAAGAAGGCGTCCGAGACGGCGGACCTCTCCAGCCTGCGGCCGAGATCCAGAACATCACAGCAGTCAACAACGACGCGCAGATCGCGGAGAAACGAAGAGGATGAGACGGGAACACGGAAGCTGACTTACGAGTGCATGCATCCGATCTTGCGGATGTGCTCGAAGAAGACGGCCGCAGCGCCCAGCACCAGGATCGACACCTGCGCACGAGAGGAAGACATGGCGTGAGCGCCGCGACGAGGAGGAGGAAGCAGGGGGCGGAGGTGCAGGGTTTTGGGGAAAGGAGAGGTCGGTACGAGGGTGGCGAGGAGGAGGGTCAGCGAGAGGGAGGCCGGGAGAAGGCCGGCGACGGCGGAGAGAGGCCAGGCGGCGGCCATCATCGCGTTCCCGAGTCCCGATGGCCGGTGCCGAGTCCACCCACTGCTATGCTCTTCGCGTGGGCTTTTTCAGGTCCGGAAGTTAGGGAAGATCTGCACGCCGAAGGCAGGGTTAGACTGCCGGGCCGGCCAGGTTGCACATTTGGCTTCCTTTGGTATTTGCACTTGCAGGCCATGTTTTTGAAACACTTTTTTTTTAATCCTGCATTTATTTTTGAAATCTCTATATTATTAGAGCATCTTCAAATGTTTCTTTTAAACTCACTCTTTAAATCGTCATGTAGAGAGTCATTTACATAAAAATCACTATATCTTTCTGTCCCAGCTTCTATATATATTGTGCGCAATCTAAAGAGTTAGCCCCGTTATTCATCTCTGGCTAGCGAGAAATTTGAATAGAAGATGGTTAAATTCAGAGAGTAATTAAAAAAGTTGGAGGGCATTTGTTCCTCGAAATTTTCATTCCTATCAATTGGTAGGATATAAAGAGACCCTTGAATATGCTCTTGTTTTTGCAGAATTCTTACATTCCAAACGGAGTCTTAGTGTCTTCTGCACGGTGTATATTGCAAACGAATATGTCTCTTTACATTATAAATACTTTGTATACCAAATTCTTTGTAGCGAATATGGCCTTGCTGTTAGGTAGCATCACAACAAAAACACATAAAAAAGTTATATATGCAATTGTAGTGTTCTACTAATAGATAAAAGTTTTTCTTGTCATCGCTAAACATGTTGTTTGCAGGCTTGCAGCTCACCAATGATACGCGTGATGAAATGAAGCGATAAACTTTTGGCAAGAAAATATTGAAGAAAAACACCGAGCTGACACAGTGCTTTCTTTTGGCTTGCTTGAGGTGTTGCGAATTGTGATATGCCATAGCCTAAGCCTTGCCTTGTAGGTGTGCCACCGCTGCACCCGCTCTACAAACGCGTGAACAGTAAAATCACAGAGCGAACGATAAAAAAACATTGTGTTTAGTTGTTGCCAAACTTTGGCGATTGTCTTAAATGCACGGGTGTGTTTAGTTCCCAAAATTTCTAAAATTCTCATCACATCAAAGCATTAATTGCACCAAAAGGCGAATGTTCAAAGTATGAAATGTAGGTAAACAAAATAACTAATTGCATAGTTGAGATTATATTGCATGACGATTTTTTTGAGCCTAGTTATCCTAATGTAGGGTAATATTTACCATAAGTAAACGAAAAAGTGTACAATGTTTTTCGGTTCGCTAAAGTGCCAATTTTAAGGGATCTAAACACACCCCTTTTCATTTGTTTGTGGTACCTTTTGTCCTACCATAGGCTAAGGCTCAAAAGATTCATCTCACAAAGTACATCAAAATTTGCAATTAGTTATTTTATTTACCTATGTTCCATGCATAAAGTAAAAGATTTGATGTGACGGGGAATCTTTGGACTCTAGCCAAAGTTTGAACCAACTAAACACAATCATAAGTGAATAGTGGTGTAAAGCGCATATAATAACCGAGGAATATTTAGAATTACGGCTGGCCGTAGTCTGGTACGACACTTCCATTTTGAGTAAAAAAATGCAATCACTCTATTCCATTTTCTAATTTTTTGTGTGATGCTGCCGTGACATAATACCGATCACACCTTATTAGAGTGGTGGTGGGGGAGGGGGCATGTGCCCTGCTGGTCCGCATAGTTCAACCATAGGTTCATCGCCTGTGGGCCGGTGGGTTTGTGTTAACAACACTCCTAGGATAGATCACCGCTAACTCGAATCCTGTAGCGGGATACAAGACCTCAGGGGAAGGGAGGCCGGAATCATCAAGTGCTAGGAGGAAGATGCTAGAAGATTCTAGAAGATACGGGTACAAAGAGGAGGAGACTTGGGGAGGAAGATGAACAGTAGCCGAGGGCTGTAATAACAGTAGCTGCAGTGTCGACGACGAACTACTCCGCCATCGGCAACGGCGAGGAAGAGTCAAAGATGAACGGCTCGTAGTCGCGCTCTTCCGTGACACGCCTAGGCTCCTCCCTCATGAGGCCGAGGCGCCGCAGACGCCGACGCAGGCCGGCGCCTCGGGGTTGGTGGAGTCGGGCACGGGAGCGGGCTCGTGGGCGACGTCGGGGAGCGCGACGGGGACATTGGAGGTGACGTGAGCGTCCACAGAGTCGAAGGCGACCTTCTGGACGGCGAGCTTGCACTCCAATCTGTCGAAGCAGGCGTCGATCGCGTCGAAGCGCTTGTGCATCTCATCGAAGAGCATCTTCATCTCGGGGTCCATGGTGTACCGCCGATCGATTGGCCGAGGAACAGTGGAGCTGATACCACTTGTTAATAACACTCCTAGGATAGATCACCGGTAACTCGAATCCAGTAGCGGGATACAAGACCTCAGGGGAAGGGAGGCCGGAATCATCAAGTGCTAAGAGGAGATGCTAGAAGATTCTAGAAGATCCGGGTACAAAGAGGAGGAAACTTGGGGAGGAAGATGAACAGTAGCCGAGGGGGAGGATTCTATTTCTGTAATAATTGATCGATGCCCTCTCCTCCTGACCGGTTCCCCTTTTAAGCATCGCTGCATGACAGCCTGACCCCACCTAGCAGCCCCTCCACGTACGTATCCTGACATTCCCCCCTTCTTAAAATTCAGCTTGCCCCCAAGCCGATGGAGAAGTTTAGAACCACCAGGTTCCCAAGGAAAAATGTAAAGACTCTTCTTCTGAATACGTCGAGCTGAAGCAATCAAGGTTGCACTGCACTTCCTTTTTGGTATTCAAGAACCCCTATCAAGCCATATAAATTCCCTGCGACAGTCCTTGCACTTGGTACATGTTGCAACTTGCAAGTTTTGTCTGGCCACTTCTAGCAAGAAACACCGACAATTGCCTCCACACTTCCGCTGCACTCGTTGTTTAATCAGCGCACAACCTGCCAATACTGATATCAGGAGTTGCAAACCAACAGGATTCCAAGGCACCGATGACTCCCTCGCTGTAGCTGTAGAACTGAACAATCTCATCTCTTCAATTAGTCCCACCAAACTGATGACAAACCCATGAGATAGAGAATCAAACTCTGTAAGCCTCTGAGTAAATGTGCCATAGAGAAGCTGTATCAGACAAGTAAAGGATGGCCAAGGTGTAGGTCTGAGTTGAACACCATCACTCAACATCTCAAGCTGATGAGGTGGTGGCCATGAAGGCCTGTACTGCACAACAGTCCAGCCTAAATAGAACCATGACCAGAGACCGACATAGAGTTGACTAGAATTCACTAGCTTAGTGTTGCAATCCAACCAAAGGGGTGGCCATTGTGGTTTGTGAACTGCAAGTAGTAGCTCTAGCACCACTACCACTGGATTAGGACCGATCATCACCAAGGAACAACAGAGAACTCACGACGAGCACAGTTGGCAATTTTTCAAACACTAGTAGAGCGTGCTTCAGGACCACCTGCGTGTCCATCTTCACTTCTAGATGTAGCACATCGCCAGAAACAGTAAGGCCACGGAGTTGCATTGTCGCCGGCAGGAACAACTTGCCGCTGTTGGGGCAGTACTTCGCGGGTTCCAGCAGCTTCACGTGCAGGTTCTCCTCCCCACGACTCAGCTGGTCGGAGAAGTTGTTATCGTGGAGGAGATACTTGGCGCTGCACACGACGGCGTCCGGTGGATCTGGGCGGGCGTTGGTACAGGTGCCCGCGCGGAGCTCCTCCCAGAGCATGCCGACTGAGACGTCGGCAAAGCAGAGCTCGCCCCTGGGCAAACCGTCGAACAGTTGGTTTGCACTGGCCTTGCATCCAGAACCCATGCCAGCAGCCCCCACTTGCCGCGCCGATGGCATCAGCGTGGAGAGCGGCGACTGCCGCGAGTGCCTGGCATCCACGACCCTCGTCTTGAAGCGGCGCGTCGAAGTGAGCAAAGCCATACTCCGGGTCGTTGTGGAGGTAGCCGTCATAGCCATCGAGCCCTATGGCGCAGAACGCGCACTCGACGGGTCCGAGGCAGACGCAGCAGAGAAGGTCGGGTTCGTCAGTCACAAAGTCGTTCCGGAACCGCTGCATGTTCACACCGACGAAGACGCGGCAGCTGGCGCCCAGCCCCTCGGCGCGGATGATGGCGGCGCGCCTCTCCTGCTTGGCACGCGTGACGAGGAAGAAGGATTGCCGATGCCGATGCCGATGGACGTGGTCTCGCCGATGCCGATGGAGGCGGTCTCGCCGGGCTCCCGGAGGACGAGTTTGGGGCCACACGCGGGCTCGAAGTAGGGGATGGCGGCCGCGAACCAGGAGCCGTGGAGGCCGTCCGCATCGACGCAGACTAGGGGCGTGTTTGCTCAAGGGCCATAGCCCGGCTGGAGCCCCCGAGGTGGTGCAGCTGCTCGTGTTGGTGCACCTGGCTCAGCATCGTGTTCCGCGCTGCTCGGAACTTAAAGCACCCTCGGCCAGGCTCCCGAGCGAAGCTCTTCCCCACCGTTTTTTGGAAGCCCGGCTGGACTGAGCTCGCTGAAGCGCGAGTGCGTGCTGCTCCTCACCTCCCAGTCTCTCACCTTCCTTTCTCCGTCCGCTGCTGCTGCTCACCTCCATGCTTGGCCGTGACCGTCGGAGTCCCAGTCCAAGGCGCGGCGTCCTGCGGGCACGGGCGGAGGTCGAATCCCATGGCGCCGCTGCCCCGCCGTGGAGGAGGAGCCCCGTCGCGACCTCGTGCAGCATTGGCCCTCGCGCCACCGTCCGATTAGAGAAAGGTGGCGTCCCTGCTCCGCCGCTCGGTTCGGAGGAGAGACGGGTACGGTGGCGCGGTGGGCCGGGAGGCCGCGGTCGGCTGGGCGTCACGAGCCGCGCCGTGGCTGGGCTTCTCCGTGTCGTCCATGGCTCGTGTGTCGTCCATGGTGGATATATCTCGATCTGGAACACGAGCAGTAGCAGCCAGCCGCTGTGGCGGAGACGGAGACAGAGAAGGAGGGGCCCATCGTCATCCTGGAGCGCGCCGTTGTGGAGCTCTCGGCGCGCCTGCACAAGTCGGAGTTAGCAGGACCACCACCGTGCATGCGTGCTCGGCGGCGGAGATGGAGGCGTGCGACGGCGTCCATGGCTGCGGTGTGGGTGTTCGATGAAATGCCGACAAGGGTAGAGTGTGGTGGTAAGTCTACCCATGTGAGTAACCATACACAGTTGAGAGAAATCAAACACGATCTCGGTTGAACCGAGCTGCGTCTGCGCCGTAAAACAAAACACAGGACGTTGCACCATAGACGCCGGGCTCCGACCGGCCATGGCGGCCGGCGAGCCAGCCGGGCGGGGCGGTGTAGCAAACACGCCCTAGATCGCCGCGGTTGGTGAAGCCAAGTCGGCGCGGTGTGCATGCGACCTTTGTCGGAGCCGAGGCGGACGCGGAGGAGTTTGCCGCAAGTCGGCGGAGTCGAGGCGGACGCAGAGGGGCACGCCGCTGTCGACGAGGCAAGTAATAACCATCCTCAACAGTTAAAAACGGCAAGAAGTTTTCCCGAATTAAGTGAGACCAGATTTTTGAATAGTTATTATTTGATAGCTGAAAAAATGAAGAAAAAAAATTAGACAGGATTTAAGTTTTGGATGTAATTCTATCAAATAACTCCTAAGTTAATAATTTTCTGTCATTTCAAAATTTTAATTCTTTTTCTGGGCGAAACTCCTATGGGTTTATTTGAGCAAACATGGCTTATTCATTACATCGTAACTCCAGTCATAGATACTAAATGCATGCACTAAATCCACCGTAGTTTCATAAATAAAATCTTAGTAACAGCAGTTCAAAAAAATCTATAAAATCCACCGTAGTTTCATAAATAAAATCTTAGTAACAGTAGTTTCATAAATAAAATCTTAGTAACCGCGTTTCCACCTATAAAAATCAGTTATTCATCCCAATCCTAGACCACCAACCCATTCCAATCCAGTACCTGCTTACACGACAAACGACGACCATCACCAAACCGTAAAGAAATGGCCAAGCTCGCCAACCTCACAACCCTCTGCCTCCTCCTTGTCATGGCCATGGCCACCACCATCTCGTCCGTGCACAGCGCCCGCACTCTTGAGAGAGTCGATCAAGTGACCAATCATGAGCCTTCCACGGTGCCGAAGCCTCCCTCGTCCACGTTGGTGGAAGTTGAGGCCCTGCTCCCTTTCGATGGCCAGTTTGAAGAAGCAGCAGACGGCCCCATCGCAGCGGCCGGGTACCGTGCAACCGATTGCACTCGCAAGACACCGCTGCTCGGGCCCTAAGAAATAAGGCTTATCATAGTTGGGTTGTTGCGTGTAGTGAACTACGGGCAACTAGCACTACTAAGTTTGTTCCAACCATGTAAACGATCTTCATCGAGGAACGATAAGCATGAATAATGGGATGCGATGCTGCTCAATTTACTTGTCATGGATAGAACAAGACTGCTAAATTTAAGGGACGGTACAAGAGCCTCTTCTCACCGTGATCCAACTGAACGCCACT
Organism: Hyparrhenia diplandra; assembly: GCA_015847255.1. Lineage (NCBI taxonomy): Eukaryota > Viridiplantae > Streptophyta > Magnoliopsida > Poales > Poaceae > Hyparrhenia > Hyparrhenia diplandra. Next base: position 54,154 of record JADLZK010001725.1, read on the forward strand.
GTCCTCGACGCTGTCGTATTCGCTCGCGTGGTCATGGCCGTCGTCTTCGCTTGCGTTGAATGAATCCGGTGCGAAGTTCACACCGAGAACAAGTGGTTCGGCACGAGCAGATCGATTGAACCTCAATGCCATGGCCGTCATCTTCACTCGCGCCGACATGGCGGCAATCATCTTCGCTTGCGTCGAATGAATCTGGCGCGTAATTCACGCCGCGAATGAGTGGTTCACTCATCAGCCGGGCAAACTCTCTGGCTTTAGTCATCGCTCGTGGCGGAAGACGAAAGACAAACAGCGAGAGAATAAAAAAGGACTAGAGGTGAGAGTCGCTTCGTTGCCAACGCATGCATGCATAGTGTCAAGCCGATGAAGATCGTATACTTGACTCATTTACATTTACAGCAATGTCAACCAAAACGTAACATGCATGCACTGATCCATTTTGTCACAAGAGGAGAAGGGAGATGTGCACATCAATGAGATCGAACTTATTTCACTTTCCTTTTACTAATTTCTAGTTGTGATATTGAAGACCCATAAAATGGTGCTTAGAGGGAATTTTTATGCCCCTGGTGAGCAGTTTGGATGGCAAAGGGCGGAGTTGTCCATCAATCTGGATTTTAGATTTTTCTATTGCCTTTTGCTTTTGTGAAACATTTTTTGATCTAGTATGTACGATGAGAGGCTTAAGAGCAGGACCCATATTTACATAACAAAATTAAGTACGTGGAGATATGGAGACCAAGCGCCGGCACACTATTAACTCTCTTATAGGCAGGGGCGAATGGCTACTGGGGTCTTTTTTGAAAATGGATGGGGTCATGACCTATTAACACTAAATAAAGTGATTCTCTATTGAAAATTTTTAAAATTCGTCAGGGTCGGCAGACCCGGTAGCTTATTCGCCACTGCTTATAGGTCTTTGTGATTTATTCATGAACGAAGGGAGAACTGTAGAAGGATAAAGTAAGAGAGGAAAAACAGAACAGTAGCCAAAGAGGGCCGTTACCTTTAAAATGCAAGACTCGAAAGGCCTTTGAATCTCTGATGGATGGTGTTCAAGACTGTTCTCATGCAGTTTGAGTTTCTCACTCAGATGATTCCAATCGCTCAGTCCTTCAGATGCTAGATAAGATTTGTTCTGATTTGATTTGAATAACTTGCATCAGAAACAATAGACCTTGTCCACATGTTTAGAGTAAACCAACCACTTCCGTCAACAACTTCACCATTAGTTAGCTTTCTGGAGTAATAAGCATATGAAAACCGTCTATTACTAGGATCAGCAGGGAATTGTAAATCCATTTCTCTCACAGGCCCTTTGTCAATTAAGATATCTCCTTTCCTATTGTTAAGATTTCCCCATGTTCTAGGATCGAAGATAGTCCAAGGTGAATCTTCTTGTTCATAAGTATTTGCATTTTTTTTTTTTTTTGTATCCTCTGATTGCAAATTTTCATTAGCTTCATTGACATCGGCCTGTGCATCTAAATTTTGATCCTCTATAGTACCATCGTGGGCATCAACTTGTGCAATTATTGGCTGATCATGTTCCTGCTGATCTTGCCTGACTTCGGCATTACTTGAAGTTGGAAAAAACCTATGAATAGCACCCTTTTGTGATTCATCAAACTGTTCTTGTTATTATCTTTTTTCCCTCCTTTTTTTGAGCACCCGACAAACATTTCTTTGGCATAATCTAACATGTTAACAAAATGAATTGGATTAGAAAATTGAAGCCCTATACCCATCAGTTAATTAACTGATAAATTAAATTGCGATCAGTAAATGTCACTTACGGGCTACTGCAGTCTACATAGGCGACGCGAAGGGGAACGCCAAGCGCGAGCCGTGGTCACAGCCGATCAGGTCCGCCGTCCAGGCGTCCAGCCGTGCAGACGTGCTGGGAGAGGCAACGCTGGCGAGAGGTGGTTGCGAATTGCGATCGTGAGATCAGGTTCACGAGGGCGAGGTGATTGTGCGTGCGTTCAATGGGCTGGGAATAGGTTAGGCTGGCCTAATAACTTTTTTGTTTTGAAACACGGTGGCCTAATAACTGAATACATGTACTACTGCTGTGTTACTAAGCATATATATCCTCATGGGCCCCCAGGTGGCATGGGCCCAGGGGCGTCGCACTGGTTGCCCCTCCCCATAAGACGGGCCTGCTGGTGTTGTACGAAAGGTGTCTTAATTGAAGGATGAGTTAAAAAAAACCACGGCCAATCCTCCTCAGTGAATATCACTATTAGCTTAGTACATGTGTGCTCACAATGCTTTCTTCTATGCGATCCACCTCTTGATATTGCATGTTCTTTTGCATGGTTGACTGAAAAGTTTGAAAGGGCATGAGACGTCAAATGACATCAAGGATGGTAAATGTTTGAGGCATAGGGCAATTCATGCCTTATTTAGAGGTTGTTTAGTTTATGGCCACAGATTGCCACGCCTAACATTTGGCCACCACACCAACGGAGGCGGTTGTTTGGTCTTCATCCCACCTTTGTCCGCCACAACTTTTCTCTTTGTTGTTTTCCTGTTGTTTGGTGTCATTTTCCATGGCAAAGCTGTGGCAAACTGTGGCGAAGCTTTCTTCCACCTCCGCCACAACACGGCATGGTAAACTATGGTAGTAAACCAAACATCCCCTTAGAACACATTGCAAAGTGGTCAGAAGCCCCTCGTGACGAAGGCATGTTAGCCACACGATGTGATGACCACCTAATCGGGTGCCAGAGATTTTAAATATGATGTAGCTAGCCTAATGAAATCCAAGATCTTAACTTTGGAGTCAAAAGTAAGAGATCCTATGTTTCTAGTTAGAAAAGTTATCGGTTCAATAGTTAATATTTTTTTTTCCCATCGAGGCATATATTTTAGAATGTGAAAGTCACTAAAAGCAAAATTTGACAAAATGATTTCTCTTCATATTGTCATTTTTTTAATAAAAACAACGGACTCAAGTATCCAGTCTATTGTGCATGGAGCATGCATATAAATAGAAGGATACCCGTGTGTTGCTGCAGTTGCTGGACTCTTTTTAGAAATAAAGTTATTTCATGTATAAGTTAGACCTTCATGTTCTTGCATAAGTTCCTATCAAAATTAGTTAAGGCAATGAAAGAACCTAATAAAAAGCTAATATAACTAGATAGACGAATTGTAAGATGATGAAATTAACAACTACCAAAATGGATGTCTTGTGATCTTGTATATTTATTATATATTGAAAATGAAAACTAATAATTAAACTTAGTGGAGGTGACGTGGATAGGTTGCATTAAGATTTAAGAGGTTTAACATTAGTGTAATATATATGTGGATGGTTAGTGGAGATGGCTGATGACTTGCATGTTGAGATCGAAAGATGTTGAAAGATGTAGTGATGGTGTGGCATTTAGTGAGAAATGATGTGGATGGTTAGTGAAAAATGACGTGAACGACTTACATGTTGAGATTAGAAAATACAAGACATAGATATAGAGATGTAGATGATATAGATACAAAATAAATGTAGATATAGATATAAAATAGATAGATATAGATATAGAATAGATAGATGTAGATATAGATTTAACTAATCAATGATCAAAGGTTGTAAAGTATAAATTTTTTAAAGCCAAAATACACATTACACTAATGGACAACTGGATTACATCATAGGATCTTGCGCACAAAGAAAAAGAGGCTTAATTGATTATACTCTCATGATTATTAGAAGATAGAAGAGTTAGTCCTCTTATGCGTCTCACAATTCTAACCTTTAGAATGTTTTAAAAAATATATTAATATTCACAACATATATCAAATAAATGGACTATCATAATACATTTCCTTTGAGTGTTAATGAAACAATATTTGATAACTGCAGATGTTGGTTTTAACCTGTAGAATGAAGCCCAACAACCCTAACATCAATTTCCCGGTCCGTGGGCCGAACCTACTACCAGCCCGATCTGTTTGAGACAGCCTCGACCGTAAAACCCTCATCCGTTAACCCCGGAGGTGAAACGGTAACATCAGCGGTCCCCTACGGTGGCCCACACGGCAGCGTCCCACCCGGTACCGTGCCTCTACGGCCGCGCGCACCAACTTCCCAGGCCTTTTCCCTGGAGGGCAGGCGGAACCCGCGGCGCCTTGCCCCGGTAACACACGCCTCCCTTGCCCGCCATTAACTGCCTGCCGCCTCACGCTCCTCTCCCTCGCTTCGCTCGCTTGTTCGGCTCACACTCCCCTCCCTCCTCCCTCCCCAAAGCGGCAGCAAGCCTCACGCGCTCCACTCCACCACGCCACCTCCCTCGCCTCCTCTATATACCCGGCCACTACTGCTGATTTCCGTCCATCCGCCCACCGCTTCATTCGCAGCTCCCGTCCCAAAAACCCCGGGGAGCCCCGGGGGATCGCGGGGCGCCTCCGGTGCCAGCGACGCGGCTCGTTTGATCTGGTCGGTCGGTTGGTCGGGTCGGGCCCCTCTCGCTGCCGCGCTTCGCTCCGGCGGTGCGGTGGGGGGAGCAACGAGCGAGCACGCGGGAATGGGGAACTGCTGGGGTGCGCGGATCAAGGATGGGAGCCCTCACCCTGGCGCCTCAGGTTCGTTCGTTCGTCCTCTCCTAGCTAGCCGTTGCTGGGTACCGTTAGTTCATGGGGGACGATTCGAGGAGGGCGCTTTGGGCGATCCGTGCTTGCTAGTTGCGCTCTCCGATCAGGGGGAGTGATTAAAATTCCGTTTCGTCGCTCGCGACACATGTATCTCTTGCGAAATGATGGGTACTGTATTCATCCGCGTGATGCGTTTTTCGGCGATTTGATACACATGTATATTTTGCGAAATATTGTGTACTTATCTGGGTGATGCCTTTTTTGGGCGATTTGATTGGATAAGTTTGCTTGCAACAGAGGGGAACTTTCATCGAATCAAGTAGGCAGTGGCATACTGTGGTTGTGTACTCTTGCTAGTTGGTTAGGCTGATTTTGATTGGGCTATTCCGGTGGGTCTTGTTCTGTTAGATGATTCCAACGTTTCAGCTGTCTTGCTAACTTCAATGTGTCCAAGGAGCAAGAATTGAGCCATCACAATCGCTTTTGAGTGGTTTTTGCTAAAGCGAGCTTGGAACCTGAGGCGATGTACTTTTGTAGGTGGTTCTTCACTTGTGCAAAAAGAGCTTAGCCTTTATTAGATGATAGGTATTACCTTATTTCGTATGGTAATGGATGGGACATGTGCAGTGGTTCTTTCGTTATCCGCTCGGTAGCACTTGCCCTCGGTCCTCCTGAGATGACATTGGTAAGTGACATGAGGTTGACTTTACTGCAACAAGTCTTATCACTACCTTATTAGATAATGCTTTGTGTTGATGGTCCACGGGCATGTGTAGTCCCAACCACCCTGGATTCTGTTTTTGACCGAGGTGATATAGGATCGAAGCAGGACCGGTACTGTGGTAGAGTAATAACTAGTATGACTTTTCTTGTAGCATTGTGTGTGTATACCCCAGATGACCACTATTTCGCATGCTTATACTGTTGAATGTCGACCTTCGCTATTCGCATTTTCCGTCTTGTGAAATATATCACACTCGCAAAGGGAAAAAAATATTTAGGAGTTGACTAATTTTGTCCTGTTATTATATTTTTTATTCATTTGTTTAATGTACGGTGTTGATGCAAACACTGAAGCTCTACCTTGATGTATTTTGATAGTGTCATAACAAAGCTAGTAATGTCAACCAGTTCACATCCGATAGTCGGTTTCTACTGATTAAATGTTTTGAGCAGTTAGTCACATTTATGTTAATGCCGACTTATATTGTTTTTCCTGATAAAAGGTATGTATGCTTACTGCATTATTATATGCCTACATCGGCTGCTCTTGCACTAAAAATGTTTTAGGATCCTCTAGGAAAATTGGTTTCTGGAGTTGATTCTGCGACATTAACCAACCCATTAGTGCTAGAATTTTTGCCAAAGAGGGCAATTATTTTACTTCCTATAGCTGCCTGTGGGTTATCTTATCATTGTTTAGAGATGGCTGAGCAATGATTTTCAATGTACAGTTCCTTATATTGTATGGTGTTAGTTTCCTATTAAAATATATGTTTAAGTGGATGTCCCTTCTGGATAGTGATGGTTGTTATTTATATGAGCCTCAGATATATCATCACAACCTTATTCACTTGGAATAATATGAGGTTTTGTTTGGTGTTTTCTTTTACTCTTAAGTAGAATCTTTACTAAATGCTTGATCTGCAGGAATGTTCTCGAAGAGTGGTGGTAAGGATGGGAGTAGGCTTAGCGGCTGTAGTAGTCGAGCATCTTCAGCTTCCATGCCACCAAGTGCCAAGACTGAGTGCGAAATCCTGCAATCCGCCAATGTCAAGGTCTTCACCTTCAATAATCTGAAGGCAGCCACAAGGAATTTCCGTCCTGATAGTGTGCTAGGTGAAGGAGGGTTTGGATCTGTCTATAAAGGATGGATCGATGAGAACACACTATCACCTTGCAGGCCTGGCACTGGAATTGCTGTTGCTGTGAAAAAACTCAACCATGAGGGTTTGCAAGGGCACCGAGAGTGGTTGGTGAGTATAATCCTATTCTATTTTATGCTATTGCCCTGTGAATACATGATTGTTCAGTTTTTTTTTTTTCAAATTTCCTCCTGCACCCCACTTTTCTGTGCTGGCTTTGGTTAGTAACATAGATAAGTATTCTGTTCGTAGGCAGAAGTTAATTACCTAGGTCAGTTCTGTCATCCCAATCTTGTCAAGCTGATTGGATACTGCGTAGAGGATGAGCATCGGCTGCTAGTATATGAGTTCATGCCCCGTGGGAGCTTGGAAAATCATCTGTTTAGGAGTAAGTTACCCAGGACCTTGTGTTACTGATCTCTTATTTTTTGTTCATATTATAATATTACTGTGGTAGTATGTCTTCTGATTTGTCAGTTGCTCTATGAATCCTTGATGTAGGAGGCTCATACTTCCAACCTCTGTCATGGAACCTTAGAATGAAGGTTGCACTCGGAGCAGCAAAAGGATTGGCTTACCTTCATAGTGCAGAGGCAAAAGTTATTTACCGAGATTTTAAGACTTCCAACATCCTCCTTGACACAGTAAGTGAAATCGAATCTGTAATACAGGATACTTCATTTCAACATTTGTTTTCTCCGCTGAAAGAGGTACATTGTATTAATATTCAGGATTATTCTGCGAAGCTTTCTGATTTTGGATTGGCTAAGGATGGTCCTGTTGGTGAGAAGAGCCATGTGTCCACAAGAGTTATGGGAACATACGGTTATGCAGCTCCTGAGTATCTCTCAACAGGTAACATTTGAAGTGCAGCTCTGTGTTTTCCCTCCAAATTTCTGTAGATTTGCTTGCCCTGATCTCGAAACTGCATTTTGTGACAAAAACCTAGCTAATGGCATACATTAAATGACACATTCGATATAAATCCTAGGCTCCTTAAAAAATGGTATAATTGGTCCCCTGCATGGAAATTCCAATTTTGGTGTATCATATGCTATATTGTGTTGAGTAGTTAAGTTGCATTCTTGAAATAAGTTTTAGCGCAATGCATTAGTGGAGTGGGAAAAAGAAGGCGATGGATGTTGGTGCTTATTGTCGTTGTCTTCTGAATATATCATAGACAGTTGTGTGACGTGGCTCAGATGTCATTTCATGAATTCTGCACTGTGTGGGCTTTGGTGCAAAAATGTTGTGATTCTGTCTTGTAGGCAAAGAGCGCCGTCTTGGCTTTGGTGCAAAATTGTTGTGATTCTGTCTTGTATGCAAAGAGGTTTAATTTTGTTAGCCTTGTATGAACAGGTCGCTCAGTATGTGATATGGATCTCTTTCTTTGAACAATGCTACACTTTCAGGTCACCTAACTGCAAAGAGCGATATCTATAGCTTCGGAGTGGTGCTTCTGGAGATGCTGTCAGGCCGCCGTGCCATCGACAAGAACCGCCCCCAGGGTGAGCACAATCTTGTGGAGTGGGCTCGACCCTACCTCACACATAAGCGCAAGATATTCCGCATCCTGGATGCCAGGCTGGAAGGTCAATACAATCTCAACAGTGCGCAAACAATTGCTGCCCTTGCTCTTGAATGCCTATCCTACGAAGCTAAGATGAGGCCGACTATGGATGCTGTGGTCACTATTCTACAAGAGCTCCAAGACTCCATTGAAGCCGAGAAGAATCAAGAACCCAAGGCACCTGCTGCTGTGAGTGCTAGCAAGAGCGCTCGCAAGCCTCGCCGGAGAAGCCTGGGAGTCACAAAGGAGACCGTTGGTCCAAATCCAAAACCATTGGCCCATTCTCGTTAGCAAGGAAAATCATTAAACTTGGTCAGGTCGTTAGCTAGACTGTAGCTTGTGAATATGCTCTGGTCTGTGTATATTGAGGGTAATCAGGCTTTTGTCAACCAGCCTATTCGTCTTCATCGTGAGCTGCTCGGTTTCAGCTTTGACTGAAACTGTATGTCGAAACCCATGGCATCAAGAGAGAGCTCATGTTCCGAGTATTTAACCTGAATCATCAGCTTTGTTGCAGGCTGCATCTGTTCATGTTATGGCTGTTCAATTGGCATCAATGTGTGGCACCCATATCTTAGTGCTGTTGACTGTTTGTGCAGCCGGGATATGATGTGATGTATCCGTGACATGATGTTGACGGTCGGGCGCTAGCCGATCGAGATCTCCCGGCGTGACAATGGGCATCGGAGTGGATGTGGATGGCACTGGCAGTCCCAGCTGCTCAGCTTGCCGGCCATTGGCATCTCCATTTCCTCCCTCTCTTCACGCCGCTGATCTCGGACCCACCGCATCGCCTGATGACAGCAACCACACCTCAGCTAGCTGTCACGGAGGAGTGGGAGTCGCATTTGGTTTGGCTCCCTCCGCAGCGACGTCGACGCGCAACCAGCACGATGAACTCACCAAGCCTGGCCGCACGCACGCACCGGCAACAGAGCATCATCACGCCGATGCCGGTGAGCCATGCCTTGTCCCGAACACGGCATGGTCGGTGGCGCCATCGCCTCGTGAGCGCGACCGTGGCGTCCCAACTCGAACAAGCAGACAAGACCGAACCGACCGCGGCCGTCCCCAAAGCGGAGAAGGCCGGCCCTGCCCGGTGCCCGTGGCGCGCTTTCGCTTTCTGCTTTATTATATCTTTTCACGTATTTTCGTCTCGGCACAACCGGAGGAAGGAGCTCTTGCCAGCATTCACGCAAAGCAGCCGGCACGAATCAACTAATCATCGTCGCCGTCGTCATCATTCGGATATCGCGTAGGTTTTCCATGTTTTCATAGCCCAGCATCACGGCGAGACAACGAAGCATATCACACCAAGACAGAAGCAAGAAACTCTTACAAGTCCAAATCACCTTACTTACTGGCAACGAAAATCAGGTCCATGACAATATATAAAGAGATAACAAAGGATAGCCACTTCATGGAGACAGACACGGGAAGGAAGGACAAGACGAGCAGCTGCGGGCTACGCTCACCACACCCCAATTTTGAGCTGCAGCTTGGCAGCCACTTCAGCCACTCTTGAATTTGGACAGAAATCCATCACACCCCCAGAGGCTTAACCCACAAACACGGTCCATAACCACACACTAATGGAGTAATAGTCGAGTACTAGGGACCAGCTAGACAGCAATATACCCTAACCGACCCTTTTGCCCCCCATTGTGAGAAGAAAAAGCTCCATTTTCTGAGAGGACTTGGACATGGAATTAAGGCGAGAAGGAAGGCGTGGTGGCCGGCCTTAAACGGGCATTCACGTACATTCCCACCCTAACACGACTAGAAGGTATACTAGTAGTAGTAATTATGTATCAGAAGAAGACGACCTTGGCTGCTTCTTCCTTGTTTCTCATCGATCAGACCCTGAAGTTCTTGCCCTCGAAGGTCTGGCCGAACTGCCAGTTGCGCGGGGCGGCGTTCCAGGAGGTGGAGGTGCGGCGGTCGCTGCCGGTGACGCGGAAGGAGAGCGCCTGGCCGACGAGGATGGCGTTGGACTGCCAGTTCTGGCCCCAGTTCGGGACATGGGCAGCCACCCGGTGCTGGACGCCTTGACGCTCGCGCGCACGATGTCACCGGCGCCGGCCACGTTCGTGATCAGCACCAGGTTGAAGTACCGGAAGCCGTTGATGGTGAACCGAACGCCGCCGGACTTTCGGCATGGCACCCTGCAGACAGAACCAATCATCATTAGCACGTGTTATCTTCATTTTATTCGCAAATGTTAGTCCCAGTAAACACTTGTTGGTGGTTAGATTTATTTATTTAACAACTATTGTTACACAGGGGCAGAACGGGAAATAACAAGCGAGTTGTAGTAGAAAAAGAAAGGCAGGACAGGCCACCACGCCCAGGAGGAGGAGCAGAGTGCAGAGGCAGGACCACCGCGGCTTCACGCGGTGATGGCGGAGCTGCAGGAGGGAAGGACGGAACGGGCCCTGGGCTTTACAGGTCACGCGGGGGAGGAACCAAGGGCAAACGGGCCATTTTCATCAGGTTGTAGTAGGACGGGTCATTTTGAGATCGGCGTGGACGGGGAGAGCCGCAAAAGTCCCGGAGGCGCTGCCTGTGTGTGCCTGCCCCCGGCGGCAAAAGTGAAAAAGGTCAAGCCTGTGCTGCCCTACCAGTACAGTGTGTCGTCTACTGTAACTACTACTGCCGCCAAGGTGTTTTTTGGAGGCTTCTCTGGTCCTTTCCCTGTGGCCGATGACCCGGGTAGTCGTCTTTCTCGAAACAGTGCTCCACTATGCACCCCGCAGTTTTTATACAGCACTAACGCAACGAAAAAACAACCACAACTGTAGATGGCAGATTAGACCCAAATAGAATGTCAAGAAAGCAGCCTTCCGTTTCTTTTCGTCAGTAGTAGTACTGCCTACTACAATTAGTAGCACCGGAAATCCGTCCAGCCGTCCGGCTTCCGTTCCATGTGACCTGCCGGAACGGACTCGCTCTCTACCACGTTGTGTGTGTATGATGTGCAGAAAACCACAAATTTCCTCTAGTTTTGTACCAAAATCGCCATGGATTTATCACGTAGTACTAGCGCAGAATTTTGTGTTGCGGCTTTTAACGCCCGGATCCGGTGCCCCATCCCCAGCCCACCATTGGGGAAAGCAGTACTAGTAATTGCACGCCCGCTCCGTGATCGAAGCAAAGCGTCGCGAAATCGAAATGAATCGCCATGCCGTGCAGGTCCGTGCCGCCAGATCCATCCATCGGCAAACGGAACAAGACACCGGAGGGTGACGAAACGGACGGGCAGGCGTTGGTGGATGGTGGTTGTGTGCTGCCTGCGTGAGCCTGGAACGGAACGTGTCACGGGGGGGTTTCGTTTCCCACCCACACAGGCCACAGCAGGCCACAGCGGCGCGTCGAGGAGCAGAGGACGAGCCCCACTACGCCTCAAAAGACGCGTGGGCAGAGCGAGAGAGGAATCTCTGCTCTTGCCCTGCAGACGAAACGGCCAGTGGACGGACGGGAGAAAAGAAAACAAAGCGTCAAAGCCCCCCGGGTGCTCCAACCAAGAAGCATGTCGTTTTCGTTTACTACCACAGGCACCGTCCCCAACGCCGACGACGAGCAACGCATGGAGGCCAAGAAACGCAACGCCGAAGAGAGGAGACAGATGGGGATAAGCGTCGTCTCGTCGTACCGGCGGTAGGAGACGGGGACGATGCCGGCGCGGTACTCGGCGATGTGGAGGAACATGGGCATGGCGAGGTCGAAGTGTGGTCGTGGCGGGTTGCACCAGCCGCCGTCGTCGGAAGGGAGCGCGTAGTTTGGCGGGCAGAAGTTGGTGGCCGTCACCAGGATGGAGGGGCTCCCGGGGTGGCACCACCGCCACCCGGGCTGGTTCTCGCACTTGATCTCGAAGCACGCGCCGCAGCTCAGGCCCTCGTTGAACAGCGCCGTGCTCAGCGCCGCGTTGTTCACGCCGTACCCCTGGCTGTACAGGTTGCCGTAACCGCACGCGCCGCCTGCAATGCACACACACACAAGCACCGTCGAGAAGGAGATGAGAATTAGAAGAGATCGACGACGACGACAAAGCGCAGCAAGAGGAAGGAAGGAAGGAAGGAGGAAGACAACGCCGCCGCGACCGACGAGACGACGTACCCATGGTGCCCGAGGCGTCGCTGCCGCCGTAGAACGTGGCGTGCGCGCTCTGCCAGCTGCCGCCGCCGTACACGCCGGGAATGCGGGCGGCGGCGGGGAGAGCATCGCCGCGGCGGCCGCCAGCAGCAGCAGCAGCAGCAGCGCCGGCATTGCCGCCATCACTCTCCCTGAGTGAGAGTCCTCTACCTCGCCTCGCCTGCCGCTACAGGACGGACGGTGTCAGAGTCAGTGCAGCGCACCACGCAGGCAGGCGAGCAGCGGCTGGCGGCTGCACAGGAACGGAGGAGCGGTGGGAGGCGAGTGGGAATGGCGAAGGGCCGGTCGTATTTATGGAGGCACGAGGCAGACCAGATAACGGGACTCGCAGTAGTCTACTCCTACGCGTCTGCTAGGCCAGCCCACAGCGCAGTGAAATAGCAGGCCGCGGGCCGGGGCCGGGGAGGGAGGATTTGAGGAGAACGCGCGATTGATTGCCCGGATTCAGCAGCTGATGCCGGGACGGTGAGCTGCTGATGGTACGTGCAGCAGCTGGGAGTACAACTGTGCACTGCTCACCTTGCCTGACTCCTCACGCAAACGGAGGGCAGTTGGGACCTTTTATAATTAATTTTATTATTACTACTTTTTGTTTTTACTATTGGTTTCTAAACTGTATTTATTTCTTTTTCTTGTATGTAGAGTATATACAGCACTGTTTGGATCGGATCGGTCGGACCGTCAGAGTGGCTGCGCTACACCGACACCGTACACACACTACTCGATGGCGTTTGCCGCGACGCTGTCGAGTGGAAACCGTCACGCGTACGTACAGTGAGTGGCCTGTGATCATGCCAGTGAAGTTTTAATAAATGACCATTTCGGCAAGTCTGCGGTTATGAACTGCCCGAATCCTAGCTACGGTGGGTGAAGAAAATCGAATGGATGAATGCACGGGGTTAGTGACAAGCAATGAAGTTACTATAACTGCGGTTATGAATTGCTGCTGAATCATAGTAATGAAGTCATTCGTTTTTTAAACCATTCCTACTTGCTATAACAGAGTTGTGGAGTGTTGACCTCCTCACAGCGTCTGCGCCGCTGCCGGAGCCCATGATTTGGCCGATCATTTGGTCCGGCCTTTTCAGTTTTTACCTCTTGCCGTGCCGGGGGCTCCATGATCGGAACGGAGACACCATGATTTGGGGCTCCGGACTAGGAGGCACGCTGCAGGCTGCAGGCAGGCGGACGGCCTGGCCGCCGGTAGCATATCACGGTTGCGGAGGCACGCTCTGGCTTCCTCAGGGCTCAATGAGTCAATGGCGCCACCCCGCCGCGGAGGGGAGACCAAAAGGGGCTGGGCCATCCGCGCCGCGCCCCCGTACGAACGCTATCCGTGGACCGTCGGTTGGGTGGCCGCGCTTTGCGTCCATCGCAAGTTGTGCGCCGCTGCTCTGGTGTGTTTAAGATGCATTTGGAACACAAAATGGTAAACGCCAAACCTTTTGCTCCAACAAATGTCAAATGGTAAAATTTACACCTTGATGTTTATTTGCACGTAAAATTCCAATTTTATCATGCAAACACAGCATCGTTTTATGAGGGGGAGGGATGCAAGTGGTTTTACACCATAATGATTAGTTCTATTTTGCAAAATGGTAAACTAAAACATGAAAAAATTTAGAGAAACTAAACAGGGCGCTGGGGGCTCGTGGCCGGTGGCCATCCATTCCCGGTTCCCGCTACCTCCTCTGACGGCGCGAGTGAATTCGACCGGTCCGGTCCGCTTTTGGTAGTACGCCGTGTTCCTTTTTCCACAATGTTCTTGGGGGTCCCTTGTCTGCCGCCTGCCGACGGCCGGGTCTCTTTTCGTCGGCGGCCACTGCTTTTGCTCCGCCAAGGGGCGTTTCTGTGTCCTTCGCCTTGACGCGCACTGTACCCGGCTACGATGGACGGTGGTGTTAAAACTTAAAAGCCTCCATGGCCGGCAGGCAATGCGGGGCAACGTCATGCGAGTTCGAATAAAAGCCTCCGCCTTCAAATGTGGAGGGAAGCAAAGCTCTGGCGCGCGCCCTTTCTCCGCCGGCTCGCCGCGAACCGTCCGTCGTCTCCAGCAAAGCTCTGGCGCGCGCCCTTTTCTCCGTCGTCTCCGCCGGCTCGCCGCGAACCGTCCGTCCGTCGTCTTTAGCCAACTAAACGTGGCCCAAGTGTAGTACGCCGTGTGCCAAAAGCAGCAAAACAACTACCTGCAAAATGCGCCTGAATCCATATGCTTCGTTTCGATTTGGGATACCCATGGTGGTGGAGTACTCCTGTATAGAGCGCACGGCATCGTATTGTTGTCGCCGGACACCGGCATTTGCATGCCGGGCCTGCCTACGGCGGCCGGCCTCCCCATCGAACGGCAATGATTGGAAACCAGTGTGGCTGCGAGTTGCAAACCTCCACACGTGCCACGTCGCTAGAGTGGACCTGATCACCCGCAGAGACACAGACACAGGGTTGGTGTGTGAACTAATAAATCTGACCATATGCATGCTGCATGCATGCAGTGCAGATCGGGTTAGTAACCATGGCATTGGCAGCAGCCAGCTGCTGCTGCGATTCATTTGTTGGGTCATGGACGGCTCGTGGTAGATGCGAACTGCAGAGGTAGGCTGGTCTCCAACTTCATCATCTTCTCTGCATAAAAGCCGTACGCGCTAGTAACGCCGTGACACGTCACGTGCTTACCGGCTGTACCTACGCGCTGATCAAGCAAGCGCCTAGCTACGTACCAAATGACACTGGCTTAACTCTCATGGTGGTGGTTGCGACGGTACTGTGAGTGAAGTGTCAAGTGTTTCTTAGCGTCACGGGGCGTTTAGCTCCACGTACGCTACGCACAAAAACAGTTTTCGGCGTGTGCCGTGGTATGCAGTATCGTTTTCTGACGGATGCCAGTTTCCAAAGATCGTCTCGTTCCTTCACGAGGGCAACCAACCAAGCAATGCCCGGTGGCCCGCCTCCCCCACACCGGAGCCAGGCCTCGGATCCGTGCGCGGCGTGGCGTGGCGAGCGACATCCGCGACGGCGCGCCACCATTACTTACTTTACTCTCCGTACGTCTTGCCCACGGCCGAGCCGATGTCGTTGTCGACCTCGAGCAGATCGTCTGGAACGAAGCCGCGCGCGCGCAACTGATCGCACACATGGCACGCCCGGGACGACGGTGCAAGTGTAATGTAATGTTGTGCCATGCATGCCATGCCCCGTTGCAGCGTCGATCACACGCACACGCTCCGGTCGCGGTCGGACGTGGCTGGTCCCGCGCGCACCCGCGCTTCAAAGCGCCTCGCCGGCGCTTTAAAGCCTTCTCGCGTCTACTCTCTCCCTGCACCCCCATCCTTCTTCACTGCTCTCGCGCGTGACGCGCACGAGTGCATGCCGGACGTATAGTACGCCAAGTTCAACCGGGATACGCCACCTGCCGGCCGGACGTGCTGCCTGCCGGGGCGTTGGATCTATCGATCGGCACGGCCGACGTACAAGATCTTTACCGGCAGGACGACGGTTATTAGCTCAACTAGTCAGAGTAGAGCAGAGAGCTAGCGTGAATGCGACTACGACACCCCCGCCCGCGAACGCCGAGCGGCCTCTCGCGCGCGATCACGGGTCAAACGAAAGCGCCCACGCACAACGCCTTGGCGGGACGGGGGCGCGACGCGACAGGCCCACTCGCCCGGGCCAGCCAGCGCGCGCCTTCCGGCATTTCCGGAGGAAATCGCACGGCAGACCGCCGCTCGGTTTGCTTCGGTTGTGGGGTTTCGCTGTTTCGGTGGGTGCCCCGTTCGAGCCGTGAATGCGATGGCGACGGCCGGCTCGGGTCCCGGCCGGCGGCGTTTAGCTCGTCGGACGGTACGGTACGCTTGCCGGCCGCGGCGTGCCATGCCCACGCTTGCATGTGCATGTGGGTGGTGGGGTGAGCGAGGTGAGGGTCGATCCCGTCCCTCGTGCCCGTGCCACTGCCATAGTTGCCATTGCCACCCGTCGCATGGCGAACGGTTTCCTTGGACGCACCCGCGCGCGCGTTAACTCTCCACTCTCCAGCGAGGCGTGCGTTAACTCCATTGTGTCTTGGATTCCACGTCTCCCCACTGGTCTGCTCTGGTTTCATTCGCCGGATGCCGAGGCCACACCACACGATCGACGCTGGTTTGATGGGCCGGTCGTTGGCTGCACTACTTCGGTCCACACCTGCCTCTCTCTGCTCTTTCACCGGCCGGCGGCACGGGTACAAAGAAGGTGAAGTCAACTTTGAACTACTACTATGATGATTTCCACTGTCACTTTGCTAGTGTCACTGCTTCAATCATTTGCGAGGTTGGTCAGCTCTATCCTGGACCAGTGCTGGAGTAGGTTACCAGGGTTGTTGCAGCCTCGTAAAGTCCAATTACGAGGTACGTAGTAGACCATATCGATCTCCACATAGGAGTGAGATAGAGTATCCTCCAACATTCCAATTAGCCTGTCCTCTCTCCCATAACCATGTGAGCTCTCGTCGTTGCGTTGTGTATAGCAAGCATAGCAGCAGCAGCCAGCCGCCAAACAAGAGTCACACACACAGCTAGCGCGAGGGCCTCTGCCGACGGACGCCGGGCTCTTGGAATCTCCCCCGGCCGCTCAGCTGTAACGATTTGACCTGACGGCCGGCCGGCGTTGTAGCCTGTACGGAGTGATACTGTTACCACCGTGCGCTAGTACCGCCACTACCGTGCACTACTCCAACTCCAACATGTGGAGCACCCGCAGTGGGAGCGACCCGGGTCGCTCCTATCCCGGGCCCCACGATGGATGGGACTTGTTCTAGTGCAAAGATCACAGTGTATGAACCGATCCCAGGCTCCATAGAGGGACCCGCTGAGAGTGCATGCGTGAGTGTCGCAGGAGAGAGAGAGGTGCTCGTACCGGGTGCGATGCAAAGAACTCGATTCTATATCGACCCGTGCTCCCAATGTATCGAACTGGGTACGATGAGAGCATTTATTGTATCGAACCAAGATAGACCCCTCCACTGCGGACGCTCGAGCTATGGGTCTAGTGCTGCGGCACGATCCCATCCACGCCGTAGTACGCGGTAGGCAGCTGCTGCTGAGCGGCGGATCGTGCACGGCGCTCGTCCGATCTTGTTTGACAGTGGCCGGTGGGTGGATCCGTGTGTCCAGGGTTGGGGGGCCTGGACAGACAGACCGACCATGGTGGACGGACGGGGTCTCGGAACCCGAGCCACCAACACGTACGGTATGTAACGTAGCATGATCCGGTGTCCCGTGTGGCTGTGGTGCGAGGACGATTTAACGGTCCGGAACTGCGGCTGGGCTCGTTGCCAGAGAGGAATATTTGTACTGCCCCCTAAATTCACAGCGACAAGAAGGTGTTCAGTTGCCATGCATACCCAAAAAGTGAACCCAAAAGTCTTCATGAAATTCCGTCGCACATCAAATCTTTTGAACCCAAAAAGTCTTCCGGATGTCCGGCCACATCAAATCTTTTGACGATATTTAGAATATTAAATGTAGGTAAATAAAAAAAGTAACGCTGTGGTTTGGGTGAAAAGTACGAGACGAATCTTTTGAGCCCTAGTTAATTCATAATTGGACAATAATTACCAAATACAAACGAAAAGTCTTCTGATGAGACCAACCCAAAATATTTCACCAACTAAACACACCCACAGGAGAGAGCAAAAGGAGGACGATGCCGAGCCAAGCAGATCTTCAGACGAGGAAGGGCACAAAAACGTACGTTCTGCTCGTGTGCTTTTTTTCCCGCCATCGTCTCTTCGCAGTGCAGCCTTTGCAATCCGCTGGAAAATACTCTCCCCGGATCACCGACCGTCTGAAAAAGACCCGGCTTTGCGAGACTTTCGTGGTCGTGGTGGCGCTTGTTGCTGTCCCGTAGTGGAGCTCAAGCACGCTTTTGCACTATGTGAGTGAAGTCGACTACTGCGTCTCCACCGGCACCGACGCCGATCCGTAGTGCAGCTGCGAGCTGCTACAGGTAGCATTGCTAGCAGCACAGCACAGCACGCTCTGAACGAACGAGACCATGGCACATGGATGGCGGCCCCGGCGTGGCCAAGTTTTGATGCGGTTCACACGCGTGTCGATCAGTGTCAGTTGAGTTCCACACCGCGAGTACAGTACATGGACAGAAATCTCACATCTGAATGCAGCCAGCATTCCTCTCCTCGCTGTCGCGGCCCCCAATTGTGTTATGCGATGCGCCCACATTTATGGTTATGGCTACCTTGCTGTAAGTAAGCTGCTAAGGTTTGTTTTGTTTTGTTTTGTTTTACATACACGCGTCCTCAATAAACGACGTCGCTGCTTACTGGTTGTAGCTACTGGCTACTGAATGTGGAAGTGGAACCCAACCGGATAATGTAATGCTTCAGACGACGGAGCTAGAGGGTCAGTCGGTGAACTAACTCTGCAAGCTAAGCAACGTCACGTCGTCTCTTGTGCAGTGATGGAGAGCATGAGGCGTTGTCGTCTGTCTCTCTCTGAAAACCTCACCTCGCGCAGGAGCCATGTGCTCGGCTCCTCCTCCAGTCCTCGTCTTCTTTCTCTCGATCGGCCACGCAGAGGGTTGGGTTGGTTGGTCGTATTTGGATTGATTATAAAGATTGCGTGCGTTAGGTCGCCGCTCTCCTGCTGGACCACCACAGTCTGGACAGATTGATCGATAAGGGTTTGACCTGCAGAGCGCTCACTCTTTTTCAGTATTATCTGATGGCTAAAATTTCCGTGAGCCGTGAGAATAGCCAGGTTTATGTTGTTTATGGTTGCCTGCCAGGCTGTGGGTTTGTCGATTGTGATCGAACAGCCTAACGCACGCACATGCATACAATGCAACAGTAGTACATGAAACGGAAAGGTGTGCAGTTCAAGAGTTCAGACCTAAACACTTGACTCTCTCGAGTGAGTCATCACAGATTCGGACGTTTATCCGGTCGAGCTCAGGAGACACCAGTAGACACGGCTTCAACGAGAGAGATTTGGCTTCGTCATCGTTCGTCCCTTCTTCGGGTAACGCTAGGTTGGCACCGTCGTCCTGCGCCAGCAACAGGCTGCCTTTGCTCTCTCGGTAGCCGGGACCAGTCAGTCCATCGTCTATTCATCTGGCCGCTTGCAAGTTGGCGTACGTACGCAGTGTGCCTACCGGCGGACTAGGCGTTTGGCGCCACCTCCTTGTTGGCTTGGACGAGCCGGGGTGCTTGACGTACCTGACCTGAAGGCTGAAGCGGTGAAGCCTGAAGCCTCCTGATCATGTGTTGCGTCATGGCGAATTGACCCGCGACCAATGATGGCCGGATCGCCGCCGTGACCTGAGGCCAGATATCGAACGGAAAAAGGTGACCTCATGAGGGTGAATAGTCGCATTGCATTGACCCGATGGCCGGCGATGACAAGGGATGGAGCTGCCACAGCACGCGGCTCAAGTCAGCCGCTAGCCAGTGACGGGTAGTACGTACGTGTACGGGCAGCGGCAGGCGGCGGGGTAGGGTACGGCCGGCCGGGACAAGCGCAAAGCGCCGCCCCGCCTGCCTGCCGCACACGTCGCAACGCATCTGTTGTGTCAGGCTCGCCGCGTCAGGTAGTTGGACTTTTCGGTGGACGACGCGTGGTCCGCTGCCGCCGCGCCGTTCGTTGCTACAGTAGAGGCGTGGGCATTCGGGTACTAAAAAAATTCAGAAATTCAGGTCTTACACCTGTTATTCTATCCGATGTCTTTCCAAAAAGCAAAAGAATTTCTGCAGTATTTTATTGAAGTAAGTAAACAACAATCCTTTAAATCGTCTCACACTTTCACGTCTTCATATTGATTGTTGTCGACGAAAATCAATTATCGAACTAGCATAGATACACAAACAATATATTTACACTACATACAGTGGACCACGTCATGTCTTCATATTGGAAATAAGAAAGGGAACAGTACTATACAGATCGTGTATTTAAGTAATCCAGCCACTGTGGAACATTAGGCCCCGTTTGGATCACGGGAAAAACGCAGGAAAAGTGTAGGAATCGAATTCCTATAGTATTATTCTTCAGAATCGCGTTTGGAACGTAGGAATGACATCTAGCCTTTCCTCCGGAACGGCAAACCAGCCTGTACTTTTGGAGGAACGAAACAATCCACTCCGAGCTAAGGGAATCATTCCTACGCTGCTGGCACACACTAATCAAGCTCATGAGTGAAGGAGGTGTGCTTTGGCTTGTGCGCTGGCAAGGAGATTGAGGAGGTGTGCTTTGCTTGTGGACAATGGCGTTCCTATATGGCTGTACGTTCAGAGAGAGAAGGCGTTCTCAATACTTCAACTGATCTGTAGCTTGTAGATATATGGTAAAAAAAAAAAATAATCCGTAGACTCGTATAAGGGGAAAAAAATTACTGCTAAGTTTTAATCTAAGCAATTGAGTTTGCAACTAATTATGAATTTCCTATATCAGTCATATTCCTGCGTTCTAAACACCTACAGGTCATATTCCTATAAAATTCTGTGTTTTTTTCGATCCTCTGTTTTGCACCTCAATTCCTTTCTTATTCCTTTGTTTTCTTCTATTCCCGTGGTTTTTATTCCTTTGTTCCAAACAGGCCCTAGTTTTTAGGTACCCGGAATAGAGTATGGGTCAATCAAGACTAGCCAAGTTCGTTCATGGCCTCACGGGGCGCCTGTCCGATTTAAACTTGACGGACAAATCGTGGGCTCTTTCTGTTCCGGATTCGTGGGCCAAAAGGTAATTTGACGGATTTTTTTTTCCAATTCTCAAGATAGCTCGCAGATCCGATTTAAATTGGAAACGAACACACCACGAGGTAGTGTAGCAAACCTACCTAAATATGTTTCTTGGTTGATCAAAAACAACCTAAGCGGCCGCAACCACTGCAGTTGTTTCATAATTAGAGCAAGTATTATAATACAAATGGCCGGCCGCGTCGTAAGGATCCCTACCGCCTACTTCTCAGCCCACCTGTACAATAATTAAGTCTTCAACATTTAATAATGGGCCTAGTTTATGCGTATCACAAAGTTTCTTGGTTCCGTGTCCAAGCCGGTTGTAAGCTTACTGCACTACTTCTCCCTCTCTCCTCCCTTCTCTCCTCCACATCATCATTTAGTCGGCTTACATGCCTTCTATAATACTTGCTCTTACAGCCGAAGAGGGCCACATAGAGATGGTACACGCACGACGAGGCAGAGCCCTCCACTACCATCAGCGAGGCTAATTACGCAAGGACTCAAGAAACACAGCAACAAGGCTCCAAGCTTGAAAAAAAGGCTCCAAGCTTTCACGATGCCGGCTACGCATCGAAGGCAGTAGAGGGGCGTTTTTAGGCCCTCCCCTCCATTGCCGCGAACGTTCTAATCTGTGAAGCAATCGCTTGTATTTGAAGAATGGCTTGACGGTTTTTGGTTTAAGGTTAGTAACAAGCATCTGCTCTTTTGATTTTATTCCCTAGTTACCTTTGTTTTGATGGGAACATCCCTTTCTTGTTCTTGTTCTTTCTACATTCTAGAGCCGCGAGCTTCAATTGAACTTAATTTGTGCTAGACTTCCAAGCAATTTGTGCTATTATTAGTTCTTGTTAGGATGTGAGTCTAGATTTTACAATTTTGACGATCAACCATATTTTTTTCAAGTTGAATTTATCAAGTCTTCAATTTCACCTTTTTGTGGATATAGATCGAGAGTGGATGTAAGTGTCCCGTTGTGACCCCAAGCAGTTCATTCATGGAGTCGGCAACTTTTTGTCTTCTCGCCAGAGCTAATCTTTGGGGATGGGAACTTTGTTTTGTGCCCATACAAAGATTGCTTGAATCATCAAAAATGGGCTAACATAGAGTCTATCGGAACCACTTGATGACCCGGGGGGGGTTCATGGGACATTATAGCATATGGGACGAGCATGGTGAGATCGATGTGAATGTTCCGCAGAAAAAAAATGATGATCGAGGCCATTCCCGCCATGAACGTGGAAAACAATGATGATCGGAAAACAACGACATAGCCATGCACGAGCAAAGTATGAGGACAATACTAGCTTGCTTAGTAATACTCTTTGCCGATGACAATGACGAAGAGGATGGCCTTTCTTTGATGCTTCAGAAACGCAGAGACCAGATTTCTTAATCCCAAACAGCCCGAAAAAAAGCTAGAGAAAATGAGGCAAGATGAAAAAAACATCATTGCACAAGAATTGTGAAGTGAGCAAACCGTTGGCCAACATTATAGAACATGGCGAGTGACCCTTTGTATATACAATCTTCCGCCACACCTCTCGTATGAAGCGTTCGTTCATCCAATGGCCACTACTCGATCCAAGGGTCTAGACAACCGAGGGGAATGACATAGACACACTTTTAGAACCGGTGCTCAATGAATTAGTAGAGATGTTCAATACACATGTGAAAATGTTTGGGACAGTACAAAAAAGGAACATGTCACAATCAAGGGAATACTAATCGCTACAATCACCGACTTGCTAGGGCGAGATTGTTTGTCCGGAGAAAAGACAAAAGACTATACTTTGGATGTGTCAAGTGCTTGGATGAAACACATGCGATACATCTAGATTTTTTTTAATTTTAACCCTTTTTTAAAGAAAAACTATTTTTAACCCGGACTGAAAAAAGTTCCGTGAATAGCCCTTTTTTGGACGCGCCCGTAGTTGAGCGCCGCGGATTTTCAACGCCGCCGCTTTAAATGAACGCTAGCGACAGCCCGCTTAACGTGGCGATCTTGCATGCGGCACAGCCGACGTGGTAGGTGTCCTGCCCGCCAGATCGTCGGGCGCTAGCCTCGCCAAGACAGACTCGTGGCGCGGCGGTGCTACGCCGCACTCTGTGTTCCATCAGTAATATGTGGTTCTTCTTTGATCGTCGAGACTTAGAGAGAGAAAGAGATGTAGCTCAGTGTACCGTCGAGAGAGAGAAAGAGAGGTGACTTTATTGCTGTGCGCATGCGTGTTGAGTGGGTTTGACAGAGAGAGAGAGAGAGAGGGGTTGTCGGCGTTTTTCCGAGAGCACAGGGTGCCTCGGTAGGTGCCGGCAATAAAGAATTTCTAGGCCGTGTGCCTCCTCCCCCAAATGGCGTCGGCGCAAGATGGACACGGACACGGCGGGTTTATCCCCGGTTCAGCCAACGGGGCCCTACGCCCGCCGGGTGGTGTCCTCGCTCGTGTTACCTCGCTCAAAGGAGAGCTCGTAGTAGGGGTTACAAGCGGCGTGAGGGAGAGAAGCCGGTCTCAAGCCCCACGATCGCGTGGTAGTGGTGGTGGTGGTGGTTGTCCCTTCGGTTTTCGTTTCCGTCCGGATCCCCCGCTAATGGGGCATTACTCCCCCTTTTATAGTAGGAAGAGGGAGGTAATGTTTACATATGTGGATGCCTAGGTGGCTAATTCCCGAGGCTACACTTGTTGCATGCACGCCGCCGCAGGGTTGGTTGGCTTGGGCGTTGTTTGATGAAGACACGCGCCCCGATCCGATGGCGACGCGCCGCCGTTCCTGTGTGCGCCCCGAGGATCCGTGGAGGCGTCCCTCACAATCCGCATGGCGAAGGGGCGGTCCCGTGAACGCGGGTCGTGGCGGTCATGAGCCCGAGGGTCCGCCCGCCGTGGCGTCTTGGCGGTGTTTCTGGGAATGAACAGTGTTGTCCTCGGTTTCCCGGCCGGGCGGCGTAACACGCCACCAGTTCAGCCTTTGTGTCCCATCGGGCCGGATTGGGAGCGATTTGGCAGCCGATTTG
Organism: Hyparrhenia diplandra; assembly: GCA_015847255.1. Lineage (NCBI taxonomy): Eukaryota > Viridiplantae > Streptophyta > Magnoliopsida > Poales > Poaceae > Hyparrhenia > Hyparrhenia diplandra. Next base: position 78,072 of record JADLZK010001725.1, read on the forward strand.
ATCGGGCGTAATCGATGGCCCCGGGCGCCTCGTCTGGCCGGCAAGAATCGCATTAAATGTTACTTTCTTCCTCCGACGGAACCTCCCATGCCCGAGGGTCGGCGACCCCGGGTGAGTGGGTTGGGCCACCTCGCCCGAGGATAGAGAGCCGGGTCTCCCCGGCGAGGCGGAGATTTTTCGCCCGAGGGTGGTGAGCCAGGCCACCCTCTCGGCGAGGCGGAGTCCATGCGCCCGAGGGTGGTGAGCCAGGTCACGGGCAGGAGACGGAGATTTGGGCAGAGTCCGAGCCCTGGGTCGGCCTGGTGATGACGTGGAGCGTTACGGTTCTCCGTCTTGTAAAGGTCCCCGACCTTGTCCTTCTCGAGCGTAGTGAGCTCCTTCGTCGTGGTGACTCCCCGTGGGCCGCCGTGGGCCGGCTCCGTCTTCATGTATGCGCCGTGGCTCCTTGGCCCTGGTCCGTCGCCTGTTGGGCCGTCCTTTGAAGCGGGATGGTGGTAGGTTTGGGTTTTATGGGCCCTAATGGGCCGGCAAATTCTCGTTGTGTGGAGAATGTCTTGGGGCCCGATATTTAGGTCCCCGGCAGGGTAGGGGCTACCGGTTGTGTTTCGTTTCTCGAAATTTCTCATCAAATCGAATCTTTGATTAAAAATGGAGTATAAAATGTTGGTAAATAAAATAACTAATTAGACGCTTTTGATGTACTTTGAGAGACTAAACTTTTAAGCCTAGTTAGGGCATGGTAGGACAATATTTACCATAAACAAACAAAAAGTGCTGAGAACACTTTTCAAGACACTTTTCGCGCTACAATGCTTTTTTTCAAAGTGCAACTAAGACTGATATATTTCTCTAGTTTTTGAGAGTTGATAAAGTATATATTAATAATATGAATATTTATGTCACATAATTTGTATCGTTACAAAAAGATATTTAAATCTTGTTTTCAATAGCGCTGTTGTTTAAATGTGCATAAATATTCATATTTTTAATTCATATTTCTAATATATATCATTTTATTAAAGTCGTGAGATACAAAGTACTCCCTCCGTTTAAAAAACATACAACTATGAGTTACGTCTTTGTTAAAAATAATGTTTGATTAGATTTCTCCCGGTTTGACTCCAAATTAATTTATTAAAGAAATACATTTTATAATAAATCTAATGATATTTGTTATAAAATAACTATTAATATTTTGTTTTCTATTGAGATACTAAAATATGATATTGTGCTATAATTGCATGTTTATGATCAGAAAATACAAATCTAACTAGCCCCTACCCTTCCTCTCTCTCACCTGGACCCTACCTCTCCTCTCTCTCACTCACACAACACACATCTTATCTCCTCTCTCACATGCACGCATCCCACTCCCAGTCCTCTCTCTCCGAGGTGTACCACATGCTGCCATGCAAGGTCAAATCACTTGACCACACCTCTTCTTTTCGCTTGCCACTGCAAAAGAAACAACAATAGCAACACCGATCAGGCCCACTTGTGCCTCTCCTGTCAGAAGACCAGGGAGCGTCCTGCCGCTGGTAGTAGATCAGGGCGGCTACTCGCGCCTTTGATTCGCGGCGCGCGACAATACCTACCGCCACGTCAGCGCTGACCACATGCAAGATCGCCACGTTGGCGGGCTGTCGCAGCTCATTTAAGCGCGGCAGCGTTGAAAATCCGCTACTCTCAACACGGGCGCGGCCCAAAAGGGTTATTCCCGGAACTTCTTTTCAGTCCGGGTTAAAAATAGTTTTTCTTTAAAAAAAGGGTTAAAATTAAAAAAATATACATCTATCGGGCAACAATAAAATGGTTTATATGACACATCGTAGGTTGCTACTTGAGGAAAAGTATAAACCGTGTACCCCTGTGTTTAGCTCACGGAAAGGGTCTTTCCGATACGGTCTTTTCCCGACTTGTCTCCTGGCGTGGTTAATGTCCTTTTCTGTGTATGCGACACTCACGGAAAAGGACCTTATGACCTTTTAAACACGTACAAGTTACTAAAAATAATGCCGGACATTTTATTTTGTTAACAAATGTATTCACTCAATCGTATCATGTAGAAAGGCAACGAGGTATGTGCCACCAATTAGCATTGATTACATCCAGACATACATTTGTTATTCACTGGTCAGAATCTTTGCGCCAGTAGGTAGATGCTCGGAGATCCTAGTGTTGACGTGGGAGAAGTAGATGAATCGGTATCGCCGTGCGCCGAAGGGAACTACCGCCGCTAGCTCTTTTTCTTGCCGAGGTCCACGCCGACGACCCATGCTCTCTTATCACCGCGGATCCTTTTCGTTTGTGAAGTAGGCGACATCCTTGTCATCATCCGGCCGAGCACGGGCTGGCACACATCGACTCCCCTGAAGAGCGGCAGAACCGCGCCCTCGCCGTTGATTACCCTCGGGAGCAGGTTGGCGCGCCGTCGTCGCCGGCCGTGATGCACCGGAGTCCATGACACTCGCGTGCTCACGCCGGCCGTCCGAGGAGGAGCTAGTGGCGGCCTGCTCCACACAGCGACCATCCAGCCCCTCAAGGAAGAGGGCGCCGGTAGAGCGGTCGGAAGCTCGGCGCATTTGAGGCACGACTCCGGCAGGGAGATGTTCGGAGGCGGAGTCGCCCTCGAGCTCCTCGGGTCCCTCCCGCGCAGGCGCCGGCAAATGGACGTGCGGAGCTGCCAGTGCGGCGGCGCCGGCGCTTCGCCGCCGCCGTCACGCCGATGATGCTTGTCGCGGGACCACCGGGAGATCGCAAAGATTATGCCGCCCGCAGGTCGACGAAGCCATGGTGCGGCGGCGCCCGTCGCCACCGCCTTGCGTTTTTGTGGTAGAAGAACGACTCCGTCGGGCGAGCTTCTTCCGCCTCGCTCGCCCACCCTCACGGTGCGGGCCTCCCAAAGAAGCCACGCTTCCTCTTGTCGAGGCGTAGGTCGACCGGCCCGGGCAGCCCCATGGCGGCGGTACGGTCCGCGACGGCGTACCCTCCAGACAGGGGGACGCCGATGCCTGGAGGTCGGGCGTCCGGGAAGTAGGGTTTGGGTAGCCGGGGGCGCGCGTGAGCGACGGCGGGTCGGCCGGCCTCGTAGACATAGAAGTCCCCGGCCCTCCCTCGCGCCCCCCCTCCGGGCGCCGACGCGGACGCCGAGGGAGGAGCAGCCCTCCGCGGGCGAGGACCTCCCGGCCCACGTGAGATGTCGGCCGCATCGGGCTGTGGACGCACACGTAAGAGGCGTGGGCGGGGGCGCCGCGCCACGGTGACTGAATCCGCCACGCCGTCCCACGTGTCGGCGGAGGCGGTGGTGGCGTTGTCGCGCTTTTGGCCACGTAGGCGAAGACCTCTAGGAGAACCAGGGGAGCTTCTTCGGGCGGCAGCGCCGTCAGAGGGCGGAGACGGTGGGCGGGTGCAGGAGGAGGGGAGCACACACGCCATGGCTCCCAGTTGAAGGGAACGGCAGTGTACGTCTCGATGTACGGCTTAGCTTGCTATGGATCTGTGTCGACGAACACACCGATATAATTCGTTTTCCTCGATCTTCTATCTTCTTCCTTGTGGCCTAATAATAAAGGGGTGAGAGGGAAGCGATCGGTTTGAGCACGAGTCCGATTCGAACTCGGCCAAGTAAACAACAATCCTTTAAATCGTTTCACGTCGTCATATTGATTGTCTACGAAAATCAATTAGCAAAAATTTTGCGCATTTTTGTATTAAGAGACCAAAATCAATTATCAAGCTAGCATTGATACAATTTTTTTTTTTTGAATCGAGCATTGATACAATTAAACCATCACAAACAATACATTTACAGACCACGTCATGTCTTCATATTGGAAATAAGAAAGGGAAGAGTATGGGTCAATCATGACTCAAGAGTCAAGTCGTTCGTTCATGGCCTCACGGGGCTCCTGTCCGATTTAAATTTGACGGACAAATGGTGCGCTCCTTCTGTTCCGGATTCGTGGGCCAAAAGATAATCTGACGGTTTTTTTTTTCACTTCTCAAGATAAGCAGACGTAGATCCGATTTGAATCGGAAACGAACATACCACGAGGTAGTGTAGCAAACCTACCTAAATATGTTCTTGGTTGATCAAAATCAAGCTAAGCAGCCGCAACCGCTACAGCTGTTTCATAAAATATTTTTTTCGTGAGAATTACTACAGTACGTAGACGCTCATAAAGAGGGCCACATAGAGATGGTACACGACGAGGCAGAGCCCTCCACTACCGTCAGTGAAGCTAATTACACCGTTGTGTTCCTGGCTGCCGACCTCTCAGCCGAGTAAATGTTGAATATGCTCCAAATTCAATGGTTGAGAGAGATGATGTTGCATGCACCATTGATGTGAGCCGTGCGCCATGCGTGGTCTTCGCAAGACACTACTTGCGAACATCCATGGAGCATTTTGGTGGTCTGCATGCTAGCTCAACTAAGAATAGTCCTATGCTTAGAAAGGTTTACCGTGAGATAATTTATCTTGTAAGCCGCCGCATGGCGTTGTAAACCAGACACTCCCGAATAGTGAAGAGTTTTGCTGGCCGGGCGCCGCGGGTTTTTTTTCTCCCACATTGGGAGGGTTTTCCACGTTAAAATTCTTGTGTCCCTTGTGTGCGTGTGTTTGACCGTGTTCCTTCGTCGTTCCTCGCCTTACGATCACAACAAGTGGCATCGGAGCTCTGGTTGATTGATGGCGACGATGAAGTTCGATGTACCGCTTTGGACCACAAGACGAGATTTAATCTCCGGGCAAGTCAAGATGCGCGCGATCCTCGCGCAAGATAACAACGACGCCGATGAGGCGTTGGAAAGCTTTCGGGAAGAAGAACAAGGCGGATGGACTCCCGAGGAGACGCGCCGGGATCGTAAGGCTTTGTCATTAATTCAGTTACATCTTCATAATGATATTTTGCAAGAGGTGTCGCGGGAAAAGAATGCTGCAATTCTCTGGTTGAAACTGGAATCGATCCGTATGTCCAAGGATCCGACCAAAGAAGATGCATATGAAGATGAAGTCGTTTCACGCCAGGATGCGTGAGGGTGGCTCGGTGATGAGCCACATATCCGCGTTCAAGGAGATCATTTCGACCTTGCGTCGATGGAGGTTAAGTGTGATGATGAGGGCTTAGGTCTATTATCGTTATGTTCTCCGCCAAATTCCTTTGCAAATTTCCGTGACACCTTGCTTATAAGCCGTGATGAACCGACTGCTTTGAAGGTTTATGAGGCACTCCAATCCAGTGGAGAAGATGAAAGGCATGGTGCAGCCCGACGGATCATCATCCTCCAAGGGTGAGGCGTTGCATGTGCGAGGCAGATCTCGAGCATAGGCCCTCCAACGACAAAGAAAGATCGTGACAAGAGCCATGATGGCGGGGGGCCGCTCAAAGTCTAAGCCCCGCCGTGGAAGAAATTTGTAAGTATTGCAAAGGGAAAACTCATTTTATTGAGGAGGCCGAAGTTGCGAATAAAGAAAAGAGGAAAAATAAATCACGGTAATGCCTCTATCGTTTTCGGGCTGCTGCCGATAATTCGATTCAGGAGATTGTTTAATTGTCCTCTCTAGTTGTGTTGCTAGTCATGATGAATGGATACTTGATTCAAAGAAGTTCATTTCATATCCGCACTAACAAAGATTGGTTTAGTTCCATTAAGCCATTGCAGAGTGGGCATGTAGTGCGCATGGGAGATGACAACCCGTGTGAGATTGTGGGGATCGGCTAAGTTCAGATCAAGTCTCATGATGGCATGACACGCACATCGAAAAAATGTGAGGTACATTAGGGGATGAAGAGAAATCTTATCTCTCTCTCGGTACTCTTGATGCGAAGGTTTTAAGTACTCCGGATCAAATGGGGTTTTGAAGTTATCTAAAGGTTCTCTCGATTTGTTTAATTGGTGATATGAATTATGCAAATTTATATGTCCTTAGAGGAAGCACTTTACATGGTTCATGCTCGATACTGCTGCTGCTGTTTTTCTAATATGAACCTAGTAAAACTAACCTTTGGCATAAGCGTTTGGGGCATATGAGTCAGGTTGGCATGGCGTAATTGATAAAGAGAAACTTTCTTTGAAGGGTCGCACTTCGAGTAACATGAAGTTTTGTGAGCATTGTATTTTTGGGAAGCATAAGAGGGTAAAATTCAACACCTCAGTTCATACCACTAAAGGTATTCTTGATTATGTTCATGCTGATTTATGGGGTCCTTCTCGTAAGCCCTCACTTGGTGGTGCTCGTTACATGCTTACTATTATTGATGATTCTTGTAGAAAAGTTTGGCCTTTATTTAGAAAAATAAAGATGATACCTTTCCGCTTTTAAAGATTAGAAAGTTATGATTGAGAAGCAAACGAAAGGAAGGTGAAATTACTTCGTGACCGATAATGGTCGAGTTTTGTTCGTATGCCTTTAATGATTATTGCAAAGGTGAAGGCATTGTCCGTCATCACACCATTCCGCACACTCCACGCCAGTAATCGGTGTGGCCGAGCGCATGAACAGAACCATCATTTCAAGGAAGGCGCGGTGTATCTTTGTCGATGCACGCATGAGCAAGCGTTTTTGGGCAGAGGCAGCCAACACTGCATGTTATTTGATCAACAGGTCACCTTCTATTCCGCTTAATAAGAAAACTCCTGTTGAGGTATGGTCTCGCACACCTGCTAATTATTCACAGTTGAAAGTATTTGGTTGCACCGCTTATGCACATGTTGATAATGGAAAATTAGAGCCTAGAGCTATTAAGTGTCTTTTTCTTGGTTATGGTTCGGAGTCAAGGGATATAAATTGTGGAATCGAGTAAACGGGAAAGACTTTCAAGAGCGTGGAGCGTTGTTTTCAATGAATTGTGATGTTTCTTGACGGCTTTGTTCTCGATGTTTCAGATAGTTCTCATGAGGAACAAAGAAGATACCAAAGTGTGCGTGTGGAGCTTTTGGATGATCGGTCGCGAAAGCAGGTGGAGCCTATTGTCGATCAGGAAATTGATGCCGATGATTATGAGGCTCATGATGGTGTTCAAGAAAACTCACCTCCTACTTTGCGCCTAGAGGAGGAATTACCTATTGGCCAACGCAGTCAAAGAGGAATTGTGGACCTCGCCCACGTCTTATTGAAGAGTGTAATTTAACCCATTATGCCTTGAGTTGTAGCCGAACAGGTTGAGAGGACACATGAGCCAGCCCACATATGTTGAAGCTATTGATTGTGGTGATAAAGTGAAGTGGATTTCAGCTATGCATGATGAGATGCACGATACTTGAGAAGAATTGCACTTGGGATGTTGTACTATTGCCTAAGAAGAAAAAGACAAATCCGTTGTAAATGGATTTTCAAAAGAAAGGAGGGTTTATCTCCAAGAGAGCCTCCAAAGTATAAGGCAAGGTTAGTAGCGAAAGGCTACGCCAAATTCTGGTGTTGATTATAATGATGTTTTCTCCCGTGGTAAAGCATAGTTCCATTCGCACATTCTTTAGTATTGTTGCTACACATAATCTTGAGCTTGAGCAGTTAGATGTGAAGACCGCATTTTTGCATGGAGAGCTTGAGGAGGACATTTACGTGGACCAAAGCCCAAGGGTTCATAGTGCCGTGCAAGGAGAATTTTGTTTGTAAGTTGAAGAGATCCTTGTATGGTTTGAAGCAACCCCGACATGCTGGAATAAGAGGTTTGATTCATTTATGTTGTCACACGGTTTTAAGAGATCTAAATATGATAGTCGTGTTTACATTAAGCATGTTAATGGATCACCTATATACTTGCTTATTTATGTTGATGATATGCCGATTCTTTGCCAATAGTAAAGTCGAAATTGCTAAATTAAAGAAATTGTTGAGTAGTGAATTTGACATGAAGGATCTTGGTCTTTGCTAAGAAAATTCTAGGCACGGAAATCACTAGAGATAGAAAATCCGGTGTGCTATATCTTAGTCACAGAATTATATTCGTAAAATTCTTTAAGTTTCAACATGAATAATGCTAAGCCCTGTCGGTACTCCTATTGCACCTCACTTTAAATTATCACCGTCTTTCGGTGTGCTAGTACGCATCAGGATATTGAATACATGTCAAGGGTTCCTTATTCTAGTGTCGTTGGTTCTTTGATGTACGCCATGGTCCGTTCTCGTCCGGATTTATCTTATGCTATGAGTTTGGTTAGCGATATATGACTAATCCCGGTAAAGAACATTGGAGGGCAGTTCAATGGATTTTCGGGTACCTCGTGAGGCACCGCAGATTCTTGTCCGAAGTTTGGCGTAACCGAGAAGGGACTTATTGGTTATGTGGATTTAGATTTTGTCGCCGATGTTGAATGCATCTAAGGTCACTCACAAGGTTATGTGTTCACTATTGGTAGTTGTGCCGTGAGTCGGAAGACTACTTTCTTCGTCTGTTGTGGCTTTGTCTACCACTGGGGCAGAGTACATGGGCTGTTTTTCGAGGCGTGCAAGGAATTAATTTGGTTGAAAGGTTTGTGTGTTGAAATGTGAGGAGTTGATTCTTGCATTAATTTATTTTGTGATAGTCAAAGTGTCATTTATCTTACCAAAGATCGATGTTCCATGAGAGGACTAAACATATTGACATCAAGTACCATTTTGTCTCAGTAATGTGATCGAAGATGGTAAGTTAAAGGTATGCAAGATTAGTACTCATGATAATTGTGATGAACCTCCTAATTCTTTGGGCCCACCCGCACTGTTATTGTCCCAAAGACCTCCGACAAATAGCAGGATGCACCCAATAACTTAAAAGCTTGTCGAAAGTGTCATCGGAAACCCCGATTACACCACTCATACCAGGATCAATAAAGGAGTAGCTACAACATTACACATTTGTTATAAAAATACTGGATCGAGTGAGTGTAAGAATAATAACATTAATTTTACAATTGTGAGTAAGTTACATTTGAGTAAACTTAACTTAATTTACGGAAGCTCAAGAGAACTATAAGGGATAACCGGATCATGTCGAGCCCACCGACACAATCTTGGTTAGCAAAGAAGAGTCAAGACTGCAACAAGGGTTAACAAACCCCGAGTACACAATGTACTCCGCAAGACTTACCCGACAAAAAGAAAAGACTCCAAGGATATGCCGCTTAAGGGAAATAGAGCTAGAGAAGGGGAGTTTGCGTAAAAGCTTACTACAAGTGGATCCTTACTTTCAATATCTTTAGCATAAATTTTATTGGAGCATAAATAAAGCTAGATTTGCTCCTGTTCTATCTCAAACACTTTTTAATCAACACATCTCAACTTATCTCTCGCATCTCTTTTCCTTTCATAACCATGAGTAACCTTGTTTCTTCAATTACTACGATGAATGGGCGTAAGAATGGGTCTCCATAACCGAGAAGCAACGACGATTCATGAACCGATTATACCCAATGGGGATCCCTAACCACACGACATATGTAGCACTTAAGCTTGCATATATCAACCTTCTTTTGATTTGTCCAAAACGGGAACGAGGGGCTGCGCCACCCGAGAGCACAGTACTCCACCTCCCTACCCCGTCCTAATGACGGTTTGACCAAAAGAGGGTGGGTACACGCTACTCCCGCCATCTCTCCACTCCCAAAGGCGTGGTTGCCATTCCCGATTTGGCTCCACCGAGATCCCGCTTACCGGAGTATGTGGCTAGTTAGGGTCGACCGACTGGGGATGACAACCAGCGGCCGTGCCTTTGCCGAAGGCCTCAGCGCACTTCTGCGCTCAAAAAGTCCCGAACTTAACAATCCAAACAACGGACGGTCCTTATATCGACCAACACGGGACAAGCACGACTAGGTATCCGCCGGCTTTCAACCTACGCCCCGCCCGATCTCAAATTCATCACTACCATATTTATTCTCATGAACCACCATCGTGGTGTTCTCTTTTCCATAGCCAGAAGGAACAAAGATAAAACCTATATCTTTGCGAACGATGAAGCCATCATTTGACTTCTACCGACATCTAAGCATTACTAAGCATTTAAAGAAACGATCTACTCATACTAGTGGGATAACATAGGAATAACTGAAGATCAAGGTAGTCATGCAACAACGGTATCAACCAACTCCTACTAACTTAATGCACATTGCACTAGACTTAAGGTGAATAAAGAATTTGTAAACAGAGAAGGGTTTATGCTCCGGGGCTTGCCTGTTTTGCAGGGAAAGTCAGAATCCAAAACCAGATCACCCGAGTCACACTTGACACCACACCTCGGGTGGATGCACCTTCTCCAAAGCTTGATCATCGTTAACCACATCACTCTCGTTCACTACACGTAATAATGATGCATTGCTTAACATGATGGAATGGTAAATATGATGCTTGATGATGCATGAAATAATAAACACTTGAGTACAACTTTCCTTCACGATAAAGTTGCAACCCAACAAAACCAACTTGTTGAACTACTCTATAAGATATCATCACCATTGCCTAAGGAGTTCTCAAGGACCACTTGATTATGATATGATCCAAGTTTCACAAAACAACCCAAAAGTCACACAAAAACCTAAATCATTAACCACTAAACACTTACTTTTCTAATAAATAAAATAAAGCATAATATAGAAAATAATTTAAACATTTCAAAATGACCCCAAACTTTTTATACAAGAAGGACACATCATAAAACAAGTACCAAATAAATTTTCATGATTTTTGAATAAATATTTTATTTTCTAAAAATCATGGAAGATGCATTTTTCAATTAAAATTTGTATTTTTAAAACATGCAAGAACTACTCAAAATCAAAGTTTCAAAATTTTCATAAATACTAGACATCATGAAAAGGCTGTACAAAATTTTTTCAGAATTTTAAGCAAGCATATGAATTTATATGAAAATCACAAAATCACCCACTATTCAAACATAACTAAATTACAAAAACATTTCTTAAAAAGAAAAGGGCCATCGGACCTAATCGCCCAAACACTATGCGCGGCCTGGTCCAAAAGTGGCAGGGCGGCCCAGAGGAATAGTGACAAGGCCAGCCCGCATCAAATTTTGGTAACCTTGCAATTAAACCCCCGCAATATTATAAAATTACCAAACTACCCTTACGACTATTTGACACTATTCAAGTGAGTCATGGACTTTGCATAAAGGCCCCTATACTTTCTTCTATTTATGTTTTCTCGAGTCCCTCGGCCACTCCCGAACGAGAGCACCGCCACGACCTTGGCGGGCGGACGGCGGAAGGGGGCTCACCGAGCGTTCCCGCCACGGCAAGAACAAAGAACGCAAGCGGGACACCCGGGCGATTCTAATCCCCCAACTAACCGAACCAAAAACGGCTCTCTAACGCCCTTTGCCACGTCTTGGCGCCGGGACGGCGAAGGGGGAGCTCGTCGGCGCTGGCCGGCCGCGATTCTGGCGAGAACCTACAAACCGAGGACATGGATGTGACTAGTAGCTCACCTAGACGTCGGTGCTCGGGCTGGTTTGAGCCGGGATGGGGTGGAGCAAGGTGGACGGCGGTGGCAGCGGGCGACGGTGGTGCCGACCGGCGGTAAAGGGTGGCGTTCGACGGCGTTGGAGCATCGTGCGGAAACGAGCAAGCCGCCCATGATCAAGACGTCAAGGCGATGCAAAATACGTCATATGGTTTGCCAAGTGGCTCACCGTGACAACCGGCCGACGGGGGCGGATTACGGCGGGCGTGTCCGGCCGGCCGCTGAGGGAAGAAAAGCCCGCCGCCGGCCGATTCGGGCGTGGATGCAAGGGCACGAGATGGCTCTACGGTGCGCATGGATGTTGCGAACGCGATGACAAGCCCAACGCCCGAGGCAAGGTGGTGGCGGCGAAATTGCGACGGGCGGCGGCGGTGCCTTAGCCGCCGCCGTCGGCATCGCGGAAGAAAGAGAGAGCGATTGATTGAGAGAGAGAAAAGAGGGTGGCCATCAAAATGGCAACGGGTACCGAAACCCGAAAGTACCCGACGGGTTTTACCCGATAAAGATGCGGGTGTGGAATGATTTTTCTACCCGCTGGTACGTTATTGGAAGAAATCTTCTACCCATCGGGTGCGCTGGTATGCAGTGCGGGTGTATGCTACCCATACCCGTCTACCCGTGGGTAATAAATACCCGCATATATCACTAACAATCCTAATAAATTTAGCCCATATAACACTAGAATTTGAGCCAATTCAACTAAAGTCTACATATACAACACTAGTATTATTGCTAATTGATGTTAGATTTGCTTTTGTGCACATATATTGACCTAATATTTATTAAATATTTGAATTGATAAAGCATTTCATATGTCATACTCGGGTTGTTCGCGGGTATGGTTACCTGTCGGGTAGAATTTACCCCCGCTGGTACGGTATGGAATGATTTTCCTACCCGCATGCGGATACTGGGTAACCCGACGGGTAAGATTTACTCCTAACGGGTGCGGGTACGGGTGGGCACTACCCGTCGGGTATTTACCCGTTGCCATCTTGAGGCGGCGGGAGCTTCATGACATGCCCAGATGGCCAACCACGCGCCAGCGGCGCGAAGGCTGAGGCGGCCACGGCCCGACGACGGCGACAAAAAGCCGGCAAGGACGGCACCCATGCCGAAAGATCGTAGCACTTTTCCCAAACTCGCTGAATTTGATCAAATTCTCCCCAAATTTGAACTGTACTTGAAAAACTCCAAAAGTAACTTGGCCTAATTTTTCAAGATCTACAATTTTCACAATTGGAAGATTTTCAAATTCGGCCTCTAAATATGACTTTTGAAATGGGGTCAACAAGGGACAAATTTGAATTCAAAATTACTTCAAAATTTATTCAAAAACTTCAAAAACTTTGTACATATCTTTTGTACATCAAAACAAGATCTACAACTTGGTTTTTGGAAATTTTTGCAAATTTTGCTTAGATTTTGAAATAATGAAAAGGGGATAAAAGAGGGAATAGAAAATAGGGTTTTCAAGTTCAATTCAAACTTGAATTTGATTCAAATTTCAGATTCCCAACCTATACTATCAAACCATCATCCAACAACACAACCAACTATAACTAAACCTATTTTTGTCCAAACCATGGCTTAATCGGTAATTAACACCGGGTGTTACAATAATCCTCGGCCGATATGATGACTAAACACGATTTCTCATTTGCTAAGTTTGAGCCGTGCTCGCTTAGTTGGTTTAGTGGATTAGCCCAAGAGGCTATTTGGCGTAAGTATTTTTCTTTGTTATGTTCGGGATGAAGGTGTTTGATTTATTCTCGCAAGATGAATTTGTCTCAAGGTGGAGTTTGTTGAATATGCTCCAAATTCAATGGTTGAGAGAGATGATGTTGCATGCACCATTGATGTGAGCCGGCGCCATGCGTGGTCTTCGCAAGACACTACTTGCGAACATCCATGGAGCATTTTGGTGGTCTCGCATGCTAGCTCAACTAAGAATAGTCCTATGCTTAGAAAGGTTTACCGTGGGATAATTTATCTTGTAAGCCGCCGCATGGCGTTGTAAAACCGCACACTCCAGAATAGTGAAGAGTTTTGGCCGGGTCGGGTGCCCGTGGGTTTTTCTCTCCCACATTGGGAGGGTTTTCCACGTTAAAATTCTTGTGTCCCTTTGTGTGCGTGTGTTTGATCGTGTTCCCTTCGCCGTTCCTCGCCTTACGATCACAACAAGAAACCCCGACGCTACAATGTGCACCCGGTACGTGGTATCGCCCCGCTTGTCACCCGAGCCATCTCCATAGACTACGTGTACGCAAGCCACCCGAGAGCCAACCCGCAAACCATCTCTGTTGTCAAGCCATCATCTCCGAGTACGACGACGCCGACTACATCTCGGTTTCGACACGCCGTCCTCTAAACCCTCTCAACCGACCTCATGCGCTACCCCCGGCCCGCCTGTCGGCTAGTTGCTCGTGAGCCTCTCGCTGGTTGTCTTGTCATGTTCGCCGGATCGACCTTGTCATGTTCTAACACCCTTGTGTTGACTGCGAGGTGAACCAAACGATCGTAAACTCGCCACCGGATCGACATTCCACCAATTCATTAGTTGGACCTTTTCACATGAAACGGTGAGCTCACTTTCGATCTCTTAATCAATCATATCGGGTGTTCCCTCTATCTAATGTTCTAACCATCGATGTCTTCCGGTTCTTTGTGAGGTAACTCCACCCTAAGCTCGAGACATTGACATTTGCGGCGGCGAATCGGGCCAATGGTGGACGCTCGCTCCGTGTCGACCTCGTGACCGCGGACCGCCGAGCCTCGTGGATCCGCCACCGATGCCCTTCGACCTATATGTTGTCCGCATTGTGGCCAAGCCCTATCGATAAACCCTCCGGGTTAGGCTAGCTTGTTTGCCTACCCAAAGATCGCGTAACCCGTCGTCCCTTCTCGTGGTCGGTCTTCGAGCTTAGCCCCTTGTTTGTGTGTGTCATTTGTTGATTTTAATGTTAAATACCAAACTTATGTCAACACTTACATGCAGGAACCAAATTACTATATTATCCAGGGAGAAAAAAAAAAAAAGGAGAAGGAATCCCATGCACAAGAGGGTGTGGGCCCCAAAAATCCCAAGGAAACTCCGTCAACATGGTCTAAAGAGCTCAAACTAACTCTAATCCATGGATCCAAACAGGGCTAGTGTTTCATGTTATTATTGTTTGGCCTACTTTCCCATTAGTGGGGTAGGTGTTGAGGTCACCCACGGTCTCCGGGCCAAGACTCAGGCCCATCAGGGGCTAGAGGAGGGACCCGAGGGAAACCAGATGCAGTTGCCGCCGACAAAGGTAATGAAGCCGCTAGAGATGTCGAAGGAGCACACACCCAAACAAGATATGTCCTCCTGACATCAATGACGTTGCCCGCTAGAGACACCACTTAGGTTGAGTTTTGATTTGTAGCGTTATTGAAGAGACAGGGCTGCTAAAGAGCGAGACCCTCCTACCCGTCGCCGGTAAGAAACAAAAGTCCCTAGATAAACAAATTGTCATGGGGAAACCCTAATCCTTTCTACTCGCTCTGTCCCATGGAGTTCGTCGTTTTTGACTTTTAAACTTCATGTTTGACCATCCGTCTTATTCAAAATATTTATGCAAATCATAAAATAAAATAAATTACATTTGTGCAAAAAATTGAATAAGACGCAAGATCGAATAAGATGACACGGAATAAAACTACAACTACAGAGCACACCTACCCTCAACCAAATCCCTCGCCTCCCGATGCCGGAGACACACATAAATGCGAGAGATCCGGCGAGAAACAGGCCAAATCAAGAAATCACCCTTTGTTCGCCTCATAGTACACTATCTAGTGAGGGGAAAGAACGTACGAGAGTACGAGAATGATCAACCCGAATGGGATCATGAGTCCATGGGCCTCTGGTACTGGGCTCCTGTTCGCTTTGTTTCGTGGGCCAAAAGACCAGACCTCTGGCCGACCGGAGCGACGCGAGCTTGGGCTTGCAAGAAATGCGGTACCAGTACCACCCGGCCAGTTCCGTTTTGTGCTTCGGCCGTGGATCACGCTCACCTGGTTCTGTTTGTCAACTGGCTCGGGTCGGCATCACAGTTTCACACCAGTCACCACTATTTTGGCTGCTCCCCACGATTCTCTGTGCTATGGACCCAACTATCGCGATCGACTCCTCACATCATAATCGTAGAACCAAAAATCAACTACTCGTAAAGATTGTTATCAAAAAAAAAAAAACTACTCGTAGAGATGGAGAACTGACGTCGGCTGCTCCCCCCCGATGCTCTGTGCTATGGACCCATCTATCGCAATCGACGCAACGCGACGCCTCACATCGTAATCGTAGAACCAAAAATCAACTACTCGCACATCGTAATCATAGAACCAAAAATCAACTACTCGTAGAGATGAAGAACTGAAGATGACTCTCGTCGGTCGTGCTTGCACAAGCTAGGGCTTTCTGCCGCAGTCCGCAGAGAATCCTGTTCGCCGTTCCCCACGCGTCACCCACCTCGGAGGTGCGCCGCCCCCTGCTCCCCGCCCTCCACCTCGACTACCAAACACTGATCCGGTCGCTGATTCGCGCTGGTGCTGCAGCTTACGGTAAACAAATCCCCCAGTACAAAAGAGAGAGCCGCGGCCCCCCAATCCAATCAATCCTTAGTCGTGGCCCAGCTCCAGAGAACTCTTTTGCTCTTGGACTCTTGCTGCCGCTGCCCCCAATCGGCGCCGCTTTCTTCCTAGTCTCTGCAAGGTTCCGCACATCAGCATCCGAGACTTGGGATGGAGGGCACCGCGTCTTCTTGGAGCCGCGACTGACTGGGAAGGACGGAAGCTTGCTTGCCGTCTTCCCAGTCTTTGTGCAGGCAGGGTAGAGCCGGAGGGAGATTCAGAGATCGCAGATCTTGGTGCAGACAAGTTCTTGTTTGCTCGTCCTTCGGTTTGCAGGGTAGGTAAATATCTCCTCATTTTTGAGATTATATATGCTTGGCGGCGAAATACATGCTATGATATGCTGCTAATACCTCGTTCCATTCCATCATCAGCTTTTCTTCCCATTTGTAGTCCTCTCTAGGCGGAATCCTTGTGTGTTCTTGATGGGAAAAAACAGAAAGGTAGCGTAGTGGTGAGATTTGTAACCTGCAAGTGACTTGTGGGCTTGTGGAACTGAAGAGCGAGAGTCTGGAATCTTGTGGATAGAAGGAAGCTCCAAGGAATGATAATGGACCCTCGTCCTCGTGATAATCTCAACTTTGGTGCTCGATTGCCCACCCCAAATCCACCCACACCTCACATGATTAGCTTCTCCCTCCAACAACCACAACTTCAGTTCTTCCCTTCCTATGGCTTCCACAGCCACAACCACAACCACAGCCAGAACAACCCACCGCCTGTGACAAGCTCACATCCATCTCCACCCTCGGTCATGCCTGGCTGCACCACGCCAAGCCCGGCATCAACCACCACAACCGAGCCAGACAACGCCGAGGATTTCTCTGAAGCTGTTGCTGATGATGCAGTCCTTGCATACATCAACCAGTTCCTTCTTGAAGATGAAGATGACGAGTCCTATCCTGTTACCAGTGCGCCTGTGGAGGATTCAGCACTCCTCGCCGCCGTCGAGAAACCTTTCGTCGACATCATCAAGTCTGCTAACCCTATCACAGCACAGGCCTATGAAGTACAATCTTGGATTACTGATGATTGTGATTCCACGGGAAGCGGAAGATTTCATGATGTGGTCACTACCAGTCTGGATTCTACCCACTTGCCTCGTGAAATGGTTCAGGGGGCTGTGGCTGGTGCTGCTCATAAGGGGCAGAAGAACCCACGCGACGAGGACTTGGAGGTGGAGGGGAGGAAGAGCAAGCAGTCCGCATTGTGTGACGAGGAGACTGTCCGAGAGATGTTTGACAAAGTGCTGTTGTGTACCGATAAGAATTGTGTGTTCCACTCACCAATGCCAGCTGATGCACAAATCAGCGTGGGATATGTGAAAGGATCTGGAAATAAAAGAGGACGAAGGAAAGGAAGATCGGGTGCTGGTGCAGAGGAGGAGCCGGTCGATCTCACAACCCTACTTATACATTGTGCTCAGGCCGCGGCTATTGATGACCACAGAAACTCAAGTGAGCATCTGAAACAGATTAGGAAACATTCTTCTGCTACTGGAGATGCTGGCCAGAGGTTGGCGCACTACTTTGCTGACGGGCTCGAGGCTCGCCTAGCTGGCACTGGTAGCAGCATCTACCGTTCACTTGCTGCAAAGAGAACTTCCACTGGTGATATGCTGAAAGCGTTCAATTTATATGTTAAAGCATGTCCATTTAGGATAATATCACACTATGTTGCAAATACGACCATCTTAAATGCTACAAAGGACGTGACAAAGCTGCACATTATAGACTATGGGATAATGTATGGTTTCCAGTGGCCAGTCCTCATGCAGCGGCTCTCAAAGAGATCTGGTGGCCCCCCAAGCCTTCGAATCACTGGTATAGACTTTCCCCTGTCAGGATTCCGCCCTGCAGAGCGTGTCGAGGCGACAGGGCGACGGTTACATGAGTATGCCCGTATGTTCAATGTTCCATTTGAATACCAAGCCATTGCTGTCAAGTGGGACACTATCCAAGTTAAAGATCTCAATATAAAGAGCGATGAGTTCGTTGTCGTTAACTGCCTTTACCGAATGAGGAACATGATGGACGAGACAGCGACAGATGACAGCCCGAGAACAAGGGTTTTGAACACAATCAGAAAGTTGAATCCCTCTTTGTTCGTTCATGGTGTTGTCAACGGTACTTACAATGCACCCTTCTTTGTGACACGGTTTAAGGAGGCTATGTTTTTTTTCTCTTCAATCTTTGATATGCTTGAAGCAAATGCCTCACGGATGGATGAACATAGGCTGCTGATAGAAAGAGAATTCTTTGGACGGGAAGCTATTAATGTGATTGCTTGTGAGGGTACAGAGAGGATTGAGAGGCCAGAGACCTACAAACAATGGCAGATGAGAAACCTCAGGGCAGGATTCCGGCAGCTACCTCTGGACAGAGAGACAATGAACAGAGCAAGGTACAAGGTTAGCAAGAGCTATCCGAGGGATTTCCTCGTGGGACGAAGCTAACAACTGGATGTTACAAGGTTGGAAGGGTCGTATCATATATGCTCTTTCAGCATGGAGTAGCTAGACTTGTAAAACTAGTGAGCTTAGCTGACATCTTCCATTAATTTCTTGATTTTTCACCATTTCATTTTGTTGTATTGTTTATGTTTATGGATCTGTACTCGTCTAGAAACCAAACTTTTGTAAGTTTGAATTGACTGCAATAAAAGTTTTTTGTCTGTGTCTGCGCCACCATCCTTTGAGTAAAGATGTTGAGGCTCAGCTGATACCTTTCATATAAATATAAATCTGTAAATTGTTTTGCCAATTAATCTTCTGTGATGTCATGTTGATGAATTTTGACCCTTTTCCTGGAGTGAAGATGTTAAAGTTCGATTTGACTTTAATTTACTATATATAATTTCTAGGTATATGCCTGACATATTTGTGTAATATGGTAACAGTATGCTGATTTTTTGTATTGTTGAACCGGTAGGCAGTAGCACCACAAAGTTTCACTTCATGGTTTCAATGTTTGAAATCATCGCTTCAGTGAGTTAAGAATCATCATTGAGGTGATTGTCGTCAGTAGCAGCACTCACATGACATGGCCTTGGGGGCCTGATGAAGCTCAGGATGGCTGCAGCTTTCATCGCTGATTTGCATAGGAACTACTAGGATATGTCATGGAACGAAGAGGGAAGTTGCGGCTGTAGAATCCAAGCAGGTGACTAACTGTGCCTGGATAAACTGTGCCCAACAATTTATGCAAACAGGGGTAATTACTTGTCATATATTGGCTCTTAACAGTTAACACAATGGCAACTAGACATTCAGCACTGTACTGCAAACAATGCACCGATTTCTTTCTTCAGTTTTAATACAGCCTTGCAATTGCACCAAACTGTCCATGCTCAAGCTACCTGGTTATATCTCCATACACCATGAAATCTATAACTTGCAGTAGGCTTCTCAGCAGCTCACTCAAAATCGAGCAGTAATCTGGGAGAACAATGCCCGAAAGTCCTTTGTTGGCGTGCCCACACCTTCAGGCTTCGAGGCCAAATCAAAAGCCTTGAACTTGGCCTCTTCATATTGCAGAGCCTATTATCAGAGAAAAAAAGAATGATTAAACTTAGAATGGCTGTGTCACCATGCTGTCCAATGGACATTACTACACACAGTTTTAACCAGGATGGCGGTTCAGAGCATATATACCTGGACACAAACCTCAGCCACATCGGCTCTAGGAATTGATTTTGTGTCAGTCTGGAGAAGTTCATCGTCTTTCCCCACAATTAACTCTCTCACCCCTCCATCCTTGTCTTGTAGACCTCCTGGCCTAAAATTTAAGGCACAGAAGAAAACAGCATCAGATTATGTAAAAGAGAAGGAAATGAGATTGAATATTTTCTTTTGTATTAGCCTCATGCCATTTCCAGGCTTTACACTAGAAATGTACTAGATTAATGTACACAAAGTTTTTCTTTCCGTGGTCCAAAAACAAGGATCAACACATTGTCCCTAAGAGTCCAGGTTAATACCTCTTTACTTCTTTATATGCACAAAACAAAGAGAGTAATAATCTACTGAATGGAGACTACCGTAACTGGAAGCAGCAGTAGAATTTTATCTGTTCTATACTACTATATACCTTATGATTGTATAAGGGACTCCACTGTCTGCCAAATACTGTTCTGCCTTGCGCTTCCATACCTACAGCAAACATATGCAACAATCAAGATCCCACTTTTACAATTTGTGAATAGTAGTTCCCAAATGGAACAGTCAAATTTTAGCTTACCAGTATATTGCCATTACCCAGGCTGTTCAGCGGATGGTTAGGATTTGTTCCTCCCATAGATCCCACCAACACAATATGCTTCACTCCAGCAGCTTTAGCTGTCAATATAGATGTCCCACCAACATTTATGCTGTGAAGTAGTATGATTTAACAAAATTTCTGAAAGTGAAGCACTGAGCAGAATAAACACATACCAGCATCAATCTGATTCTTTTGGCCAACCCAATCCACCTAAAATAACCATAACCAATGTTATCTCAATCAAACTGTTCAATACCGAATTCTACTAATGCACATACAATCTTGGACAAGGTTCGTCAACCAACCTGCTCAGGGTACATTCCATCTTCAAAGTAGAACTCAGGCCGCCCACCTTTGCTTGGGTCGAAACCCGGTTTCATTTTTGGGACAGCACTGGTGAGGATTATGAGCGCATCAACCCCTTGTACAGCAGGTGCTAGACGATCTGCGTCTCGTATGTCCGCGATGTAAACATCATCGGCTCCCCCAATCTTCTGCTTGCTCTCCTCTGACCTGACTAGCCCTCTTGCCACGAACTGCTCGGGCCTCTCTTTCAGTTTCTTGTACACGATTTGGCCTAACATAAAGTTAACTCCCGCGTGAGTACCGAGTACAAAGAGTTGCAGAGATTGCTGCAGACCCTCAGCAACCTCACAAGCTTTACAATTCAGCACTAAACTGTACCAAACGGCAGCCAAATTGAGCAAAAAACCAAAATCCAAGGTCGTGGATCACAATTCCTTAACCACTGTGGGAAAGCAGAGCTACCTGTGCGGCCACCGGCGCCGGTGACAAGGACGCTTGACGGGAAGCTGCCGAATCCGCCATGACTTCTCGCGACGACTCGATTCGTGCTGGACACCCACCCCGTCTCGGTCACGGTCAGTGCCGTAGATAGCCTCGGCGGCAGCCCGGAGGTGGGTTTGAGAACCGTCTAGAAGGTCGTGCCGATCCGACGCGACCCAAAGCGCGCGCGGCGCGGAGGGCGTCCACGTCACCCTTGTCCCAGTAGGCCCACCCGAAGCAGCCCAGCCCAGCCCATGTAAGGCCCGCGCTCTCGAAAGAACGGGCTGACTGCCCAACATCATCGACTCATCGTCAGATCAGAGAAGCAAGGAAAAGGGCTAAAACCCTAGCAAAACCCACCTCGCCGTCGCCGTGGGACGAGACAGCCATGGCCGCGGGGGGCACCGCCGACTTCTTCTACCGCGAGTCACAACGGCTGGGCTACGTCGCCCGCTCGGCGTTTAAGGTCAGCTCCTCCCGCGTCCTCCCTGAGCCCCCCGTTGCTATCCGTTCCCCTTTCATGAGGCTGAGTGGTTGTTTCGCCGCTGCAGCTGATCCAGATGCAGAAGCAGCACAAGCTCATCGGCCCGGGCGCCGCGGTGCTCGATCTCGGCTGCGCCCCAGGAGCGTGGCTCCAGGTGAGCGTCCATTACTCTTCCTCGTCTCCTCGAGCTCCTGAGTACGCAACCAGTCCTCATTTCCACACGTTGCTCGGTGGGACTGCTGCTGATTGCAGGTGGCCTGTCAGAACTTGGGGCCCCTCGAGAAGGGTGGCGTTGTTGTAGGCGTCGATGTTAAGGTCAGTTGGCACTTGGCAGTTGAATTGTCGTTGGTCGGTGCGATGATTGTTGCTGAATGAATTGGCGGTTTGCCTGATTCAGTAACTCGGTTGTTGCAGAGCAGAAGGTGAAGGTCCCCTCTGCGCACTGTGACTCACGGGTCAGGACAGTTCGTGCAGATGTCATGACTCTGATGAAGCAGCAGGCTCGGGCGATGTCGCCACAGGTTTGAATCCTTGATTGCTTGTGGTGTGATTGAATACTTATGCTTGGATGTGATGATTGCGACAACAACAAATAGTGTGGCATATTGCTCAGTTATTAGTTTTGGACTTTGGATATTACTGAATCTCATATTTGGCCTAACTAGTTGTTTTGTTTAACTTAGGGAGCTAGTTCTTAGATTAGATAGATAGATAGATGGAAAGGTAAGAATTCCTATATTTTCAGGGCTTGCTTGGTTTTGGGCTAGACTACTCTGGTCTCTCCGGCTCGAACAATGAGGCGCCGCCAAGCGGAGCCAGCAAGATAAAGTAGCCAGCACAAAAGTTGAGATAAGCTAGCTCTAGCTGTACATCCAAACGGCTTGCTCATTGTGGTCCTAGCTCGGCAAAGAATCCAAGCACACCTTCAATTTTCAAGGACTCGAGGCAGTTAATTATAGCGAGTAGGAACTAGAGATGCAATAATTGATAGTGTGAATTCTAAACAACTGACTATTACATAGAGCTAAATGTGATTCTGTATGAAACCATGCATCTATTTAGCCTTCCAGTGGTGAAATGAAAACCACAATTGTCAGTTATTAATTTGAGAGCATTATCACTCATCACAAGTTGAGCCCACTTATTTTGGTCAGCACTATGCCCTCTGTTTGTGAGTTAAGTTAAGCCATGCCTCTGTTCTTCCTTCCCTCAAATACTAATGATAGGAGGATTCATCGATTGAAAAACCGTTTCTAGCTTGTTAAATATGGTTAAAAAGACCAAAGCAAGGGCTTCAGTTATAGTATCTGTGTCCTGTGATCATGTAATCTGTGCTACCTGTAGTTTGATTAATGGGTTTTAATCGGTTTACAGGAGCGTGGATTCTCTGTGATACTGTCAGACATGTGCCCACCAGTTTCAGGGATCACAACCACAGATGGCGCTATATCTTGTGAGTTGGGCATGCGTGCTCTCTCGTTGGCAGTAGGGAAGATAAAGTTGAAACAGTCTGATTACAGTGAGACCCTAGAGAAGTATCTGAGCTCCACCGAGCCCGATCCTGACGATGACGGCGTTCTTCGTCGTGGAGGCAACCTAGTGATGAAGTTTCTTGAGAATGAGGACATATCAGGTCATTATAAGTTCTGGCCATTATCTGATCTGTGAAGTGCCCTTGTGCTCTTCCGTTAAAGCTTAAATTAATTGCACTGTTTCATCTGACATAGTGGTAATTTGTTCCAGTTAAAACTGACCCCGACTGTTTACTATTGCATGGCGCAGGGTTTGGCAAATTCTGCAAGGTGAAGTTCAAAAAGGTATCCTTGTTGAGACCCAAGGCGACTCGGCCTAGCTCGAGGGAGATCTACATGATCTGTGAAGGTTTGCGGTAGAAAAGAGGGCTCTTCGGAAGGCGGCAAGCGGAGACCCCACGACCACAATGCTAGGTCATTTCAGTTGCCCTGAACTGGAGGTTGTAGAGTTGTAGCTGCTGGCTAACTGGCAATTAGACACAACTGTGTTTTGATCCTTCGAGGGCAAGATAGCACCTAGTGGTATCTAGCGGTGTAGTCCTGAGGCTCTATGACAAAACCATGTTTGTCAAGATTTCAATGCTTCCTAGAGTATGATAAAGAGTTCAATCTAGGATAAAAGTATTGAGTTCAATCCTCTGAGCCTGAAATCTTTTTGCTTTGCTTTGGGTGTTGCAAATTTCCATTCCTCCGGTCCCAGGCCGACTCAGGTTGTGACCCGAGCAAAAAACGAGAACATTTGCGGGCCATGGACCTGCTGGGCCAGACCCACTTGTGGCTTGCGATGACTCGCTATGCGCGGTGGTGGACCGACCGCTGCCGATGCGCGCCAAAAATTTCTGACGTGCAGAGGACCTGCGAGAAGCCGAGAACAGACACGGACAGTGCCAGTGCCACGCTGGCGCGAAACTTTTGGCAGGCAAGCAACCTGCTGGCTCCACGTGTCGCGCCCCCAACCACAACCTGGTCTGCCAGTGCGGGCGGTGGAACCCACGCACCGAAGACGAGAAAGAACGGCGTGCACCCTGTGGCCCTGCTTGGTGTAGTCCTGAGGTTGTAATGGCACTTGTAGCCAATCTTAGCCCCAACACATTTTGCCTTTCTTGAATTAAATTCATTGCCAAATGTGATTGACTCATATTCATCAATGCATATGATGAATTACTTGAACAAGTCATGTTGATAGAATCTATTATCCAATGCTCTCCTGCGCGATAATTGACCTACAAAATAAGATTAATTTTTCTTAGGTACTTGAATTTGCTTGGGTCCTTCAAGGTTAGTCACCAAGGCCTTTGATACCCAAATGGCTTTCTTCTTTGAGCTCATCCATGGTGTACCAATGTACCTTGAACACCATTGTTGTTATATATAAGAATTATCAAGCTTTATAGAAGATACATTGGTCCTCTTGTTCATGCATTTTTTGCTCTACATGACCAACTTGCTTGCCTTTACAATAGCTACCATTGCTCTTCACAAAACGAAGTCTTGTGAGTCACATAGGCGTCTTTGCCTTTCTTGGGATATAGCCTAAGCCCCTCCCAAGGATGCCCTTTGGCTACCCAAGCACATAAGCAAGCGGTCCTCACCACCATAGGCCTTAGCCAAGGTGTGATTGGGCTCCTTTACTTCCCTCTTTAAACAAGCATTCTCATGAATAAGCATAGGGTTGTCATTATCTTCACTAGTGATGGATATGCTAGTGATAGAGCTAGTGGAGGTCTCACACGGGGGTTGATTCATCAACAAGAATGTCACACATGATGCTAGCATTGCATGTATCAACCTTATCCTCAACTAAACACAACTTGTGCTCATCAAGTAGAGAGAAATGAGCTTTCTCTAACTTGGAATGAGATTTCTCAAGCTTCTTATGGTCTACCTCTAGACTCTCATAAGATGCCGAAGCTCATCAAGTTCTTGCTTAAGACTCTTTGTTTCCTTACACCAAAAGCCCTTGCATTCCTTCCTACTTTGTTTGAACATGACAATGCAATCATCAAGCATGCTTTGCAACTCCTCCCTAGTGAGTGTTTTTGCTCCTCATCATCACTATCACTATCACTATCACTATCATCATCATCATCACTAGTGATAGATTGTACCTTGCGTGGTTTTAGCCATGAAGCATGAGGAAGGAGTGTAAGAGAGAGATCTTGTCATGCATAGCAAGGTGAGCTTGTCCCTTCTTGTTCTTTCTTCTCCTCTTCTTCATCACTTGGGGAGGATGAGCCATCACTATCCCACATAGCCACATGTGACTCATTCTTCTTCTTGGGCTTCTTCTCCTTCTCATTCTTGGCATCATTCTTCTTTCTTGCTTTCTTGATGCCCTTCTCATCATCACTATCATATGGGCATTCGGCAATCAAGTGACAATCATCATGACACAAAAAACATGTCATGTTGCCTTCATTCTTGCCATCCTTGGTCTTCTTCTTGGATGACTGCTTCTTCTTGTTCTTGGAGATGTAGTTCTTCTTCACAAACTTTTCTCAATCTCCTCACAAAGAGAGCCATTTGTTCATCCACTTCGCTTCTACTTGTAGAGGTGTCATCCTCTTCATCACTTGATTCTTCCTTCTTCTTCTTGCCCTTAGAAGATGAGCTTGCCTTGAGTGCCAAACTCTTCTTGTCCTCTTTCTTCTCTTCTTCCTTGACCTTCTTGTTTGCCTTGTTGATGAGCTCTTGCTTTTTCTTGTCATCTCTATAGGAGTCATCGGTCATGACCTCATCAAGCAATTGGTTGGGGAGTCAAATCCTTCAAATTTGACCTTACTAGCACGGTGATGAACATCCCAAACCGTTCGGGCAAACACCTCAAGAACTTTATGTTGAAGGTCTTGTCTTTGATCTCTTCTCCTAGGGCATTGAGATCATTCACCAACACTTGCATGCGGTGAAACATCTCCGGCACGGTCTCATCTTCTTCCATCTTGAAGCTATTGAATTGCTCAAGCTTGATATAGGCCTTTGCTTGCTTGGCGCCTTCGGTGCCCTCATAGCACTCTTCTAGCTTCTTCCAAATCTCATGAGCAATGGTGAGTGACTTGACTTGCTCAAACACTCTATCATTGAATGCCTCATGAAAAGCACTCACGGCCACATCATTGGCATATAGCTTTAACTTCTCTTCGGCGGTTGGTTGGCTCATTTGGCTTTGCCACCTCAAACTTGTTCTCGGTCACAACCCCACACTTCTCTTGATTGACTTGAGGTGTGGGGCGGTCATCTTCACCTTCCAATAGGCAAAGTTGGTGCCATCGAAAGGTGGCGCCTTCTTGGTGTTGTTGACATGAAAAGTCATTGCCATTTTATCACCGTAGGATGTTAAGCCTTCTAAAACACGATTGCCTCGCTCGATACCACTTGAAAGGTCCTAATGGCTAGAGGGGGGTGAATAGCCTATTAAAAATTCTACAAACAACACTAAGCAAGGCGGTTTAGTAAATAAGATGGCGTAGCAATTAAGCAAATGCTTCGAGCTAGCTATGCAAGCCTCCTAGCAATTCTATGATCTCTAATCACACTCAAAGGCTAGGTTGCTAAGTTACTCCCTAGGTGGACAAGATACACTAACTAATTCTACCACTAGGAGCTAACAAGGCTAAGCTAACAAAACAAGCTACTCACACTAAGCACCCTAACAAGATATACTACCAAAGTAATGCAAGAGGTGCTGGGATACAATACCACCAGTGTAGTGCCGAGGTTGTAGCCAATCACCGCGGATCACCAAGAAATCAAATCTCAGCAAGAACAAGTGACACAATGATTTTTCATCGAGGTTCACGTGCTTGCCAAGACGCTAAGTCCCAGATTGTGGCGACACACTCACTTGGCGTATGCTAAGCTTAATGGCCGGTGCCAAATCCCCATATGGGAGCTCAAGAACAAACGATCACAAAGAGAGGGTCCAACAAGCCACGAAAGCAATCCACTAGTGCTCCTTTTCGCTAATCTCCGAGGTAAGGAACGACCCTCACAATCACCAACGGTGTGGCCTCAAACAAGCTCCCACTTGAGCTCAACACCGCCTCTTGCTCCAAATCGCTAGGGAGGCCGGGCAAATTCCCAAGAAAACAAAGAATCATGGCTTCTCCAAGGATGAAGTGTCTCTAGATGCAACCACCCAATGCAATGCACTTCTATCACTCTCAATCTCACCAAGAATTCGAAGTTATGGATGGAGATGAGTGGGAGGAGTCTCACAAGCTCACTAGCAAGTTAGAGTGTTCAAAATGTGCAAGAGAGCTCCATGAACGGCCAACCAATATATATAGAGCTCCCTTTCCTAAATAGAGCGTTGCTCTAAAAATTTGCTCTCTGCAAGATCGGCCGGGGCCTTGTAAGGCCCGGGAACCACCCGGTCGGGTCGAGGGAGTGCGTCCGTGCTTCGCCGCATCCGACAAACTTTGGGCCCACGGTTGGCGCCGCTTCATCTTGTCCGATGCCGGTCCTTCCGCCCCGGTTCGGTCGGCGTCCGGCCGATGCTAATCGTCGAAGTCCAAAACATGCTTTACATTGATTTTTGATTGGGCATACGGCCCAGGAACCCGATTACTGTTCCGTCCGAGGGGACCCAAGGTCTCGTCACCTTTTCTCAGCGGCTTCTCAATCTTTTTCTTTTTGCTCTTTCTTCGCAAACTTGCTTCGCCTCTTGCCATGGGTTGCCAACACGTCCAAGATGACCACACATTATCACCAATGTTAGCACGCCGATAAGTTAGGCAAGATCGAAGTTAGTGCTCTCATGTCCTAAATGCAATATGCAAGTCAATTGGACCTAGAAGCACTTCACCAAAGGATTGTCAGCGGCATTCCCTCTTGATGTCGACGGCTATCTATCCTATAATGTGATCACACGCTCTATCGCGTGTCTTGATCACTGAAAACCCTATCAAGATACCTTTGCCTTGATCTCGGGGTGGCGATCGAAGCTTTGACAATCGCCAAGTCCATCATCATCGTCCATGTTCACCATCATGCCTTGTCATCCATCTAATCCTATCTCATAGTCATCACTTAGAGCAAAAGATTAGTCCACAAATTATTGTCATCAATTTCCAAAACCAAACATGAGATTTTATAGTGGACGCGGCTTCCTTCATGACGGTTATCGAAGCTTTCCCTGAGTCCCTATGGACCTGCCGCTTTGGTTCGCGCGGAGCCCGTTCACCAAGGCCCCTATTGGCCCGGGCGACCTCGTGAAGTGGATACGAGTATCTCACCTTTGCCCAACCCTTGCTCAACCATATTTCTTCACCGAGCCGGCAGAAATAGAGGATCCAATACCAAACCGCTGTCGAAGCTTGGGCGGGAGCTGTGTCTCGGTCCATTCGCCACGAAGTCGGGGAGTACTTGGGACTTGATAGCATCTCTTGGGGCGTATGTGATGTCGGACCCCATGAGCTCGATGCCCCCACTTGGCGATGCGTCCTGTGGACTCGGGGATACGGATGACCTCACCGAGCAGATACTTGGAGACAACGGTGATGGGATGCTGCCGAAGTAGTGGCAGAGCTTGCATCGCGTGATCAGCAAGGCATACGCGAGCTTCTGGAGCTGCAGATACCGGGTCTTGACGTCGGAGAGAACTTCACTGACAAAGTAAACTGGACGATGCACGCGGAGTGCGTGTCCTTCTTCCTCGCGCTATGAATCTACTTAATGCGGCAAGGCACCCGTAAGCCGCTGTACACCTTGACGTTATACACCTGATATGTTCCCATGGATACTTGGATTGGTCGACAACTAGTACTACAAGTAAACTTACACACGATGACACAAGTGGGTAAACCTACTACGTAGTACTATCAAAAGTGGGTTTAGGAAAAGGCTTTCCTCCAAATCTCAAGGAAAACGAGCGAGTAATGGCTGCTGGTTAGGCGCAGCTTTCACACACCTAGACCTAGCCTAGCCAAGTTTGTCTTCTTCACTTCACCTTTTCTTTTCTGAATTGCGCTTCACTTTTGCAGTTGCAGGCCCCGCCCCGGGGGAGTACTACGAGTTGTCGTTTGAATCCCCCTTCTCTGTCTCCGTCAGCCGTCGGCCGTTGCTGTGCTAGCTGACCGCGGCTGTGGCCGAGCTGGGAAAAGAAGAGGATCCCAGAGTTGTCCATCCATTTGCATCGACCTCGCTTTCAGTCAGCCAGGAGCGAGCTTCTTCCTTCCCATGGCAATGCTATTTCCCGGTTCCTTCCTTTCCTTGTCCCTGAGCTTGCTGCTTCAGGTTCAGGCATACTAGCAAGCAGTCAGCACTCATCACAAGTGCAGGGTCATGGGCGCCTTGCATGCCACGGAATGGAAGTACAGTGTGTCCAAGCAACCGAGTACCAGGTGGCGCTGGTGCAACCAACTACGACCAGTACAGGCTACAGAATACACAAACACAAGTTGCAGCCGGCCTGGCATGCGTTGCAATACAGCGGGAAATTAAAGCTTGGGGATGATCTGAAACCAGAGCCAGCACAAAAGTGCAGTCCAGTATTTGCTGAAGCAAAACCACAACCCGCAAGACTTCCCAGAATAAACTGCACAAGTAGAAAAACCGCGAACCCGCCCATCAACAGCTAGCTAGCGCCGCCGACGAACCGCCCGCGGAGCGCCCCAGGGCCGGGTTCCAAACGACTTGCCGGCCATGCTCCGCTTCCTGTTCACCGCCCCATCGCCTTGCGCGCGTACTCGGGGAAATACTCCAGAAACGACTTGGTTCCGAGTGAGCCGACTCCTTCAAGAGAAACTCCCTCACCAGATCCTGTATATGTAAATATGGATGGATTATATTATAACTCAGAAAGAAACACCACAGAAATGGCCCAAAAGTCAATAATGCCGCTTACTAATCTGTTTCAGTGGTTACAAGGAAAGAAGCAAACCTTGGCACCGCTCTCTCACCAATCAACTTCTTTAGCAGTGGATAACCAGGATCCTGAAAATGAAGACAGCAAGGTGATGACTGATCCTCTGTACAGGTTTTATTTGATATTATGTACACAAGAAACTAGCTACAGACACCAGTTAAGCAACAGCCTTCTTTCTTTTTGGTAATGAACTAGAAAACAACAGAATTCAATACAAGTGATGTATACTTTATATAAATCCAATCGATACAATCACCAAACCTTCTCTGCTCGCCACGTGAAGATACTTATGTTGGCGCTTCTCTATTACGGTTGATTTTTTTCTTCGCTAGTTTCTCGAACTGCTCCATCCATTAACTCAAGCCAGCCCTGCAAGCCGAGAATAACAAGAATTAGTACCAGCACAGATAGAATTTAAAGACAATGGGAAAAATAAGACCTTATAGTAATCCATGAAGGCAGAGTATAGAGCTTGGTGGTTGGCTTCAGTTGGCTCGAATATCGCCCAGATAACAATGGGAGAGAAGAATCTCAGAGACTCGCTTGTAATTTTGCCACCCCCAGGGCAGAAGCTGCATTTCATCTATTAAAGACATGGAGCTACACATAAAGTAAATACAGGAAGGCTTGAGATTTTGAAAGTGTTATGTTTTGGGAAAGGCGGATCAGAATACCTCACTATACTTGTCTACAAGAGGCATCAAATTCCTGTAATATTTTTTTCTTTGTAATCCTTGTGTTCAGTTGTATCATACAATGGATTGAGGTCCCTGAAAGTACAATCTATTCATTCAGGTCCTATGTTAACTCGACAATTTTGTTTGCAGCAAAACCATTTTCTGACACTTACAAGACAACAATACTACGTGCAGGGATGAAAAGGCATTGGCACAAAATATAGGAAGGTCATATTCAGGTTCCAAGAAGGCAGCAACATCAAGAACCTGCATTAGCACATGCATTATAAGTACTAGAACATATGCCACCACAGATTGAGCCAACAAACGTAGTTTAATATGCAGTAGAATTTTATCTATCTATCTATCTATATGCTAAAACGAGAACCCAACAAGCCAAACAGGGTGGGCTGTTATAACTGCAGTCATAGGGCTCGGAGTAATAATGTCAGAGACCAAACAAAAGCTATGTTTCAATTGTATTGTAGCTAAACCTGTAACGATATGAGTGAAACAAATGTTCCAAATTACATAGAACAAAATTCAAGAAAAACACTGAGACACCACCACCTAAGGTGAAAAGGTTTGAGGGGAAGTAGCATCACTACACAGTAAGACAATCAGATGCTCTATAGAGTTTTTTTTTTGCGAGAACTCAGAGAGAATTTAACACAATACAGACAATTAACACAATCTGAGGGCAATCGATGCTCAGAGAGAATTTAACACAATACGTTAGAAGAACCAAGAAAGCATGATTTCCCGGTTTGAAGTCATATGCCAACTTGTCGTGATTCAGTGGTCGGGTTTCTAATATGTTACTCAACCTGCCAGTTCATAATTCTTTTTTAGGATGGTTTATGTAGAGTAGCAACCAAAAAAAGAAGAAGAATGGGAGCAACAAAGCCGGAATTTCAAATACCTGAACTAAGTTTTTACGCCAATTGTCAAGCTTCTCAAGGAGTCTAATTTTTGGAGTTGAAGGACAAAGCATTGAGAACAGTGTTATCCTCATTTGGTTTTATGAACTTGAACTTTTCCTCGGAAGAGAAATGAAATAAAGGTCAACTCATTTGCAAAGAAACATATGTATACGGCAATTAACATGAGAAATTGAGAATGGCAAACATGATCGACAAGTGTGCGAATAAAACTAGCAATATAGCTCTTTGAAAGTTTTCTATGGGTTGTGTGCATCCATTACTGAGATCATAATGTGTTCAAGATGATCGTGTTTTCTTCTTCTAAACGTAGTTCTCTTCATTTTTTTTTGAATGTTGTATTGCTAAAAATGTTTGGTCAACAGTCTCTAATCTGCTGGGTTTCGGGTCTAGGAGATAACTTCAAATCAGAGCTAGATTTTGGGTTGTGAATCAAAAAAGCATGGCCTAACTAATGTGGAGCGAAAGCAGTTATGTGGTCTTTGTGGAAATTACGAAATGAAATTTTCTTTTCAGGGATTAAGATGGGCAGGATGAATGTGGTGATGATGAAGATTGCCAAGTTGTTACAGCGGTGGAGCCCTTTTGTTCAAGCAGGAGCTGGGGTCTCAAGGGGAGGAGTTGGCAAACCGCCTGGAGATTCAAGAAAGATCACCGCCTCAGAGCTTGTGAGAGTCTAGAGATGATGGATTTGTATTCGGAGTGGGTACCATTGGTCGCTATGCCATTGGTTCCAAATGCCCCTATAGTTCAAAGCATGAGGCTATATAGGGTCTTTTGGTTTGTGTCTTTGAACCTTTCTCAGTCGTGAATGGCCATAAGGCCCGATTTTTTCGGGCATGAACGCCGTCTTTGCGGAACCGTTATACTTTATAATAAAGTAGGGGAAACTTCTTTTCTAAAAAAAATGTAGTTGTCTTGAATTTTAGTAAAAACTTGTATTATTATTCAAAAAATAAGTGCAAAATGAAATTTGCCAGTCAGTTCAATACTATGTTGGCATGTAAAAAATGATCACAAATCAAACCTCTTGATTAACAACCTACAGATTAACAAGCACACTCTAAAGTTTGTTTTTTCAGATTCGGTGACGACGATTTGATGATGGTATTAGCTTTGCCACTATCGACCGAGATGAAGCACAAAAGGTTGAAGTGGTAGCATGGCAATATGTTACAACAACTTAGTATTATCCCAATTTCATATTGATTTAATTTTGCCAAAGCAGCTATTAGAAGCATCTAGCTCTGTTTAAGCAATTACATTGCTGGTGCACACCCACAAACAAACAATAAGGCTTTTCTCATTATTCCTATAAGGGGGTTGCAAGCTCGAATAGTAACAAAGACCGAAGCCTCCATGAACCCAGCCAGCTCCTCTCCACAATGGAAGCAAATAACTAGATTAAGCGGTGAAGAACGTATTTGAGAGTGAATAGGGGGAAGAACACGGGACGGTGGGAGGCGAGAGTGGAACGGAGGCTGGTCTGCTCCGCCCAAACAAGTGGGCGAACACGGTACGGTTGGCGCTAAGGCCGCCGCCGCCGCCCATTTCCAGTTCCTAGCGGTAAGAGGGAACTCCGCGATGGTGAGTAAGGGATGAAACTCGGATGGTAACACGAGAACGACACACTTTAGGAAAAAAGCCGCACGTACACAAGGACCTTTCTATTTGCACCCAAAAGCCACACATACACGTACACAAGCTTCACACCCCTAATTTATTTTCTCTAATTTTACATAATTGATTTTTACTTTCACCTAATGTTAAATCGTTGATTATAAATAATTGATTTATTTTTATCTAATGTTACATTGTTAATTAATACGGTTCAAATCGAGGGTTAATATAGAGTATTTGTCTCTTTCCCTTTTACAACTATGAGATATAATAATGTTAATTTGATATCGTAATATATTTTTTTCTACAAATATAGTCAAAACTTAAATAATATGACTTAAAAGGTATTGATAACATTATATCAACGTGTGTGGAATACTTGGCGTAAGAAGGAGAGAGCAGGGGTGTAAAGGCGTAAATGGAGAGCAGTAGTTGACACCAAATGCAAAAGAGGAGAGATAGTTGACACCAAGAGCAAAGAGCAGAGATAGAAGGAACGCACCAACCCCTCTCCCTCCCTGTCCCTTTTATAGGAAGGTGAGAGGGTTTGTTCTCTTTATTATCCTTGGTGGTGTTGGTATTTACAAAAATGCCCCTATAACTTTACAAATGGGCCTAATAGAGCTTGTATTTACAAGAATGCCACCAAGTGGTACAAATAACTTTTAAACATATATAGCAAACTCCTAAGTTGTACAATTAGACCAGATAATGATGGGGAATTCGCCAACATATAAAAAACACCCACAACAAGAGATAATTTTAAAAGTTGATGGTGTTTGTCAAGTCTACAAATGGTGTACGACCTTCATTATTTTGCATAAGGTTCCATTATGATGAAACTAAACACAAAATTTATCACCTGGTATCAATCAAAAATTGATCCCTAAAAAGTGTTCCAATGTCGAATTTAGTAGGCACAATACATGTACACAAATGTAATTAGATCAGATCTGAATACAAATAACCAATTAGCTTAAGTTAGATTGGATTCTCAGTTTAGTAAACTAGTGACAATCATGTCAGTTGTAAAACCAAATGGCAAATAACCAAGGACTCCATTCAAGTAAATGGATCAGAACAAATGGTAAAAGCTGCAAGCACATTTATCTGGATATTTCAACAAAACCTCACATGCATGCTTACTGAATGCCCCTGCAGTTAGCAATTCTTCATTCCCATAAAAACTCTAGAACTGCAACCATGTGACTGTGTAACGCTAACGAGGATTCCTATGGGGGAAGCTTATCCGCAAAACAATCTAGATGCCAAAATCTCGACTGTCACACACAGGAACTCTCTAATCGCGACTGAACCGGTCTAACTGGGATGGGTGTGAGCGGAGACATGGATCCACGGCATGGGAGGCAGCGTGGTAGGGGTTGTGAGCAGCGCACCTTGTGGTCGGAGACTCGGAGGTCGTACAGGGAGAGGTCGATAGGGATGAGAGAGGTGAACGGGCACCGGGATGAGAGGTCGTACTCCTCGAGGTCGTCCGGGGAGGTGGCGGGCGCAAGCTCCGGGCGTCGCCGCCTGCGCCGCGCACGCGCGGGTTGGGGAGTGCGTTCACGGGGAGGGATCCCGCGTGAGGATGGGGACGGTGCGATGGTGCTTTCAGAAAGGAAACGTCTTGTGGTTTCGTTATCCGGAAACAGAAGTGGTGTCACGGTACGGTAGGTAATGGCAGGTGCAGCAAATGTAAGCGCTATACGCGATGCTACGGAGTTCGTTACCGTGCAATTTTCAGAGTAAACACATCGCAAGTAATCTTCACCACGCCCACGCGCACGCATGTGACTGACGGACGCGGACGAGAGTCGAGAGGCCCCGGGGGCTTCTTCTTCCATGGATTTCATGGAGCAGCTCACTAGTCATCCCAAAACAAACATACAACTAGTAACCCAACTAGCTGAATGTATTATATTTTACTTTGACAAAACATACAACTTGTATGTCTTTGGTCATGTTTGGATTCATAGAGCCTATTTAGATCAAAATAGATCCAGCTAATTGTCAGCTAGTAATACCCGTACCTTACGAGCTGACATCATCGACCTTTCTGAGATGGAGGTTATTTTAGCAGCTGACAACCGGCAAGTAACATGGCCCCTTGATGGGTGTTCAGGGCCGGCCATTGAGTATAGAATGGGAAACAAAACTTATCCGCTTTTGCAGTGTGGGTGGCTGCTGGGTCATCTCGTCTCGTCTGCACTGCACAGGGTGTCCGATATAATATTCCTATTCGTATGTAATCTGGATCTTTTAAAAAAGTTTAACCCTTTTCAAACAAAATTTCAAATATATCCACGTTTTGAAATTAATTGCATCCGAATATCGCTTTTTCGTTTGCTTGTGGGGATGGCGTGGCGTTTTCACTGCAATGGCGCCATATGCGGTGGCACGACGGGTCCCCTCCGCGGCGCTCGAACGGTTGGCCGGAATGGTGTGAGCGCGTGGGCCCGGCCGATATGAGTGGCGCGGCCGTTTAATATCGGCCATGAGATTAAAATGTCGGTAAGAATTCGATTTGTGGGAGGGCTGAGGCGATGCATAACAGCAAGATGAAACACGAGTCGATGGATAACAACAAAATCCAACAAACACACTTTGGCGGCTTTTACTCGGACTTTTTCATGTCTCTAGTTATCACAAAATTTTTATTTTTCTATTATTTTTTTTTGATATTTTTTTTGGGACAAGGAACACAAAAGAAGGAACCACCATAACTTTCACTGAAAGCAGAGGTGGTATATGACCTATAGAAATTCAATATGTTCTCTGAAAGCGTGCAAAAACTTTGGACAATTTTTTCTTTTATTTTTCTTGAATTTTTTTTTGCAATTTTGATGCGACCAAACAGAGCGTAGGCGTGTTTGGGTTAGCTCAAATAGAGTCAAGCTCGGTAAAAATTTCGATTTTTCTAACAAACGAAAGCCGAGAAAGTTTTTTTTTTCGCGAGGGGTATGTCAAGTTATATATTTTAGGAAGGCACAGCTTAAAGGCGTCCTATCTAGGATTTGCATTCAAGTCGAGAGTTCACACACAAGGCGGCTAGCGAGGGCAAGTCTAGGGTTTCAGAAGCGGGCGGCGAATTCACACAAGGCGGCGGGGCGAAAATTGTGGGCGATGACAACGACGCCGGTTTCGACAGTCACGGTGGCGTCGCTGACGCAACGCCCTGACGTACGCGCCAACAATGTAAGATTTGGTGCCGTGCTGAACCCTGTCCATTGCTTGCCCTGCGCCCGGCTTACCCGATCGGCATTTGGTGCGGCGTGGGGCCACAACCCCTCTCGGCCATTGCATGTGGCGGCGGACAGGTAGAAAAAATCGCCATTCCTCAAACACGACCAAAAGGGATACATTATGCAATTAATTTCAAAACATGGATATATTTGAAAATTTGTTTAAAAATGGTCAAATTTGACAAAAAAATCAAAGAATCTTCACCACCACGAGTACGCGTATGTGATCAAGGACGTTTTGAGGAGAATCGATCGGCTTTTTTCTTCCATGGAGAGTCATCTGTCTGTCGTCTCAAGAACATATTCGGTCGAGAATACTGCTTATTAGTCAAATTATCTTAAATTCAGCTAAAGTTATTTAAAAAGGGACATCAATGACTCTGACTACATGCTACATAAATATTATTAAATTTATCATGGTAACCGGTCTAACTGGGATGGGTGTGAGCGGAGACATGGATCCACGGCATGGGAGGCAGCGTGGTAGGGTTGTGAGCAGCGCACCTTGTGGTCGGAGACTCGGAGGTCGTACAGGAGAGGTCGATAGGGATGAGAGAGGTGAACGGGCACCGGGATGAGAGGTCGTACTCCTCGAGGTCGTCCGGGGAGGTGGCGGGCGCAAGCTCGGGCGTCGCCGCCTGCGCCCGCGCACGCGCGGGTTGGGGAGTGCGTTCACGGGAGGGATCCCGCGTGAGGATGGGGACGGTGCGATGGTGCTTTCAGAAAGGAAACGTCTTGTGGTTTCGTTATCCGAAACAGAAGTGGTGTCACGGTACGGTAGGTAATGGCAGGTGCAGCAAATGTAAGCGCTATACGCGATGCTACGGAGTTCGTTACCGTGCAATTTTCAGAGTAAACACATCGCAAGTAATCTTCACCACGCCCACGCGCACGCATGTGACTGACGGACGCGGACGAGAGTCGAGAGGCCCCGGGGGGCTTCTTCTTCCATGGATTTCATGGAGCAGCTCACTAGTCATCCCAAAACAAACATACAACTAGTAACCCAACTAGCTGAATGTATTATATTTTACTTTGACAAAACATACAACTTGTATGTCTTTGGTCATGTTTGGATTCATAGAGCCTATTTAGATCAAAATAGATCCAGCTAATTGTCAGCTAGTAATACCCGTACCTTACGAGCTGACATCATCGACCTTCTGAGATGGAGGTTATTTTAGCAGCTGACAACCGGCAAGTAACATGGCCCCTTGATGGGTGTTCAGGGCCGGCCATTAATTATAGAATGGGAAACAAAACTTATCCGCTTTTTTGCAGTGTGGGTGGCTGCTGGGTCATCTCGTCTCGTCTGCACTGCACAGGGTGTCCGATATAATATTCCTATTCGTATGTAATCTGGATCTTTTTAAAAAAGTTTAACCCTTTTCAAACAAAATTTCAAATATATCCACGTTTTGAAATTAATTGCATCGTGATCCCTTTTTTGGCCAAGGGGGGATGGCGTGGACGTTTTCACTGCTCGCGCCATATGCGGTGGCACCACGACGGGTCCCTCCCACGCTCGAACGGTTGGCCGGTTTGGTGTGGAGGCACGTGGGGCGGGGGCGATATACGGCGCGATCGCGCTACCATGAGATTAAAAAATGTCCAAGAAGGGTCGATTTGTGGGAGGTCGAGACGGCGATGCATAACAGCAGATGAAACACCAAGTCGATGGATAACAACAAAATCCAACAAGCAACATAACTGTTTTCGCTTTTACTCGGACTTTTTTATGTCTCTAGTTATCACAAAATTTTTATTTTTCTATTATTTTTTTGATATTTTTTCTCAGGGGACAAGGAACACAAAAAGAAGGAACCACCATAACTTTCACCTGAAACAGAGGTGGTATATGACCTATAGAAATTCAATATGTTCTCGAAAAGCGTGCAAAAACTTTGACAATTTTTTTTTTTTTTTTCTTGAATTTTTTTGCAATTTTGATGCGACCAAACAGAACGTAGGCGTGTTTGGGTTAGCTCCAAATGGAGTCAAGAAGCTCCAATAAAAATTTTGGATTTTTCTAACAAACGAGCGAGTAAAGTTGCACCTGCTTTTACCGAGGGTATGTCAAGTTATATTTTTCGGAAGGCACAACGCTGGGCGGCGAAAGCGCCCCTATCTAGGATTTGCGCCAAGTCGAGAGTTCACACACAAGGCTTAAGCTAGCGAGGGCAAGTCTAGGGTTTCAGC
This sequence comes from Hyparrhenia diplandra, assembly GCA_015847255.1. Classification (NCBI taxonomy): domain Eukaryota; kingdom Viridiplantae; phylum Streptophyta; class Magnoliopsida; order Poales; family Poaceae; genus Hyparrhenia; species Hyparrhenia diplandra. The sequence continues at coordinate 116,797 of JADLZK010001725.1, forward strand.
GGGCGGCGAGAATTCACACAAGGCGGCGCGAAAAATTGTGGGCCGATGCGACAACGACCGTCGCACTAACGCCGACGTCGGCGCCAACAATGTAGGCGCTGACGTGTTAGGCCCCCATGCTCTACGCCAAAGACCGGTCGGCATTTGGTGCCGGCCGTGGAGGACCCCCGCCACGCCATTGCATGTGGCGACAGTGGTAGAAAAAATCGCCGCCATTCCTCCAAACACGACCAAAAGGGATACATTATGCAATTAATTTCAAAACATGGATATATTTGAAAATTTGTTTAAAAATGGTCAAATTTGACAAAAAAAAAATCGATAATCTTCACCACACGAGCACGCATGTGACCTGGCGGACGAGACGAGAATCGACGGCTTTTCTTCCATGGAGAGTCATCTGTCTGTCGCCCTCAGAACATATTCGATTCGAGAATACTGCTTATTAGTCAAATTATCTTAAATTCAGCTAAAGTTATTTAAAAGGGACATCAATGACTCTGACTACATGCTACATAAATATTATTAAATTTATCATGGTAATATATTAACTGTTAGAGTTGTAAATGTTGGTTGTGTGGACTCGCTCGGTTAAACTTAAATTAATTTAAATTAAACCTTGACAAAACACATAACTGTCTTTTGTCATGTTTGGAGAGAGCTAAAAGTTAGCTAATACAGTAATAATAATTAGCCCATTTAGATCGAAATAGATCCAGCTAATTGTTAGCTAGTACTCAACTAATACCTACCTCACAAACTGACCTCAACCAGATCATCGTGGCTAATATACAACCGTGAGCTTAGCTAACTATTAACCGCTCAAATTGGGCCTTTCTGAAATGGAGGTTATTTTACCAGGCAACTTCTGACAGGATTTCCTATGATCCGTACTGCACATCTTCCACTAGTATCTTGGAGCAGATAGATGCACCGAAGCCTGCTCTGGTTGCAAACTAATGGAGATTCGAGCTCCAATCTCGTGCTGATGATGCCAATGATAGCTACGTACGCAATCAGCAAGGACAAATCCTCAATCTCTCCCCATCTTCGCAAGAATATTCTCAAGTGTTCCCAGCTCTGCTTCTACCTTAGTCCACCAGATCCCATGTTTAAAAAGTCCTCCCCACCCAGGTTTCATCCTCCATTTCATTTTCAACACACCAATTGCCCTCTCTACCACATTCCTAAGAGAAGAATGTGCATAGTTGAAGGTCTCTTCCATACCTTGTGGTGGTGCAGCTTTTCTTAATGCTGAAATAACTGAAATTTGGAAAATGAAGTATGTAATTATAATGTGTCATTTTAGTTGTGCCCATTTGGTAACAACCATTTTTTTTTTTTTTTTGCAAATTGCCATACATAGAAATGAGAAAATCCAGGTACACATCACATGCTTTATGTGTGAGAATGGATGATACTTATATTGGATTTGTCAGCATTTTTGTTGGTGCTGCCCAAACTTCGAATGCCTACGCTAGTATTTTTCAAATTGCCATGAAACTACTTTTCTTTGCATCACATATCTAGGGAGAGGGGGTTGGATTTGTACGGTGCCCGCCCTCGTGGGATGTTGAAGTCCGCCGACGACGGTAAAGCGGATCGTAGGGCGGAGTCCCTCACTACGCCGGTTCGACACGGGCGCCGTTGACCACGGGAACGCCACCTACAACCACTGAGCCGAGGTTGCTCCGGCGGATCTTTGAAGGAGTCCAGTCCGAGGAAGCCGGAGAATGTTGGTGTCGAGGAAGACCTAACCAGCCCCGTGACCGAGGTAGCCGGGCATGGTTGGTGTCGAAGAAGATGCCCCACCATCATCCAAGGGGGAGGGGGGGCATGCCTTGCACGGTTGCCGGAGGTGATGTAGGAGCGAGCGAGGGCACCGCGGCCACGCCAGCGCGCGGTGTTAAGGTCCATGCTCCCCGGCGCGCATTGGGTTGGTGGCTTGGCTGGCCGGATCCGCCTTTGTGCTTGCGAGGAGGCGCGAATCCGCCGCCGGGACCAAAGCACTAATTTGCCGGCCCGGCGGGTGAGGCCGCGAGGGGAGGCGCTTCGCGTGAACAGCCCGGACGCGTCGGGAAGCCGGGAGGGGCGCTGGCAGCGATGCCGCCCCGTGGCGGCGTGGCGGATGCGGCCGGGCGGCCGGCGGCGGTGTCGTCAGACTGGGACCGCCGTGGAGCCGGCGCCCGGTGAAGACCTCCATGCGGTGGATCTGGAATGGGAGGGAGCGTGCGGCGGCGGCGGCGTAGCCGGTGGGAGATGTAGTGGCGGGACAGCCGGGGGAAGGGGCGCGGCGGCGACGGGTGAGGGAGGCGCGTGCGTGGGCGGCCAGATGGAAAAGGGACGGGAACACGATGCGGATGGATAGGGTTAGCGAGTGAAGGGGGCAAAATGGTAATTTTTCTCGGGCCGGAACAGTGACTGTTGTAGGCTCTTAACAGGCCGGCTCTGTTCGGCACGTTTAGATGGCATGCAAGTTTGCAGGCCCAAAGAGGCTTAGAAATTTTCCAACCTGCATGCCAACTGAACACGCCCCTGGTGCGCGGGTGCGGCGGTGGAGCCCACGCATCGAAGCGATATGCTCTTCTGCTATGCTCAAGGCTGTGTTTAGAGCCCTAATTCCTCCCCAAATTCCATTATGCAAAAAGAAGATTCCACATCACATCAAAAATGCCTAAGACATGTATCGAGGTACTAAATGTAGGTAAAAATTAAAAATAATTTCACACAGTTTAGATGTACATTGCGAGATTCTTTTGAGCCTAGTTACGCTTAACAAACTTAAACGTCTTTTGCAGAACATGCGATGTGACATACATGTCCCATCGGGTCAAAAATTTTACACCAACTTTGGTGATCTAAACACACCCCGAGACCGTAACATTTTCTAAATTTCTAGCCTATCCATCCTACAGAGACTAATCAATGTTTGAGGCTGCATTTGAACGACCACACCAGCCTGGGATCCATCTGCGATTATGAGCCCGTTTACCGGGCCGTCCCGGCCGGTTGATGCTTTGTGTGAGAAAGATCACCGGCCGGGTCGCTATTTCGGATGATCTTTGAGAGAAAATATCTGCCGACCTACTTACCGATAAGCCAAACGAGCAAGGGCAAGTGTACTACTAGTAGTACTCCCTCTCCACTCCAATGCGATTATATGGTCTTTTGGTTTTCAAATACGGAGGCCCCGTTTGGTATGGCTCAACTTTATAAGTAACTCTCCAAATGAAGCCGAAGTTATTTCTAAAAAGAATGTTTGGTAAAAATAACTTCTCAACAACTTTCTACATGAGAGAATTAAATAAGAAAGCTAGGATAAACTACTATTTTCAGCTCTCTTCCACTTCATCCCCTTGTCGAGGAGAAGAAAACAACTTCATAGGTGAAGCTGTTTTTAAAAATAGTTGTTTAGCAATAAAAACAGCTTATAATAAACTGTTGTGAACCGTACCAAACAGGTCCAGAGTATACTGCTTGTAACTTGTTAAGTCTTGTCACCAACTTTTACGAAAAAAGAAGTCCACCAATATCTCAGCTCATAGTAGCGAGTTTTCGAGCAACCTGATACACCATCCGAGGTTTTTCTTAGCCTTGAAGTTGTTATATCATCGAGAGTTTAGAGGACTAGTAATCTTTCATTCACCTTTCTAAAGGTGTTTATTTATCGCTGTTTTATCTTAAATAATATACATATCGAGGTTGTAAACAAAAACTTCTATAAAAAACATCTTGTCACCAACTTCTTATTTTTCCAAATTTTTCATTTGCCGCCAATGTGTATAATTAGCCTTTGTTTGATTATTTATATTATTGAAAAGTCCTAGAGCTTTTGCTACACTTGTGAATTTGGCAGTCTTGTATAGGTAACTTCAAATAAGACACGTGCGCATTAGGCTTGCAGAAGTATATACTCCCAAAACGAGAACTACTCCAAACCTTTTCGAGGAAAAAGGTCAGGGCTCTTTAGAAATAAATTCTTTTCTGTTTTTTATAAATAAATTGATTTCTACATAATAATACAGTATCTACACGACACGATTGAAATTTATGCATTGTAAAAGACGCCCTACGACGCGATGCGCAGAGAATCCTCGGAGGAGGTCTAGACCATTCCGCCACTTTCGACCGACGCGGTTCCCGCGCACTGGTCAGTCGGTGACACGTAACTCTCCCAACCATCACGCCACCTCCCCTTACGAGCGACCTCTCACCCACGTCCCACTGACATCCAAGCCCGGTTCCACCACGGCCCCGCGTGTCATGCAGAGCGTACGTGCACCCCACGTAGGCCCTACCCGTCACACCAGTGCAGCACCGCCACGCCGCTGGAGCTGGACTGGACTCCACTTGAGAGCTCGCTCGCGCGCTGCTGCTGCTGTGGTGGTGTGTTGGCGTCTTGCTGTTGCGCTTGAACCACCAGCACCCACCGGCCACCGCCTATATTACCCCTCCCTCCTCCAGTCCTCCGCCGGCTCACCAGACTTGCTCTCGCTTTGCGTCGCCATTGCGCTGCTTGCTTGCTTGCTTTGTGTCTGTCGCGAGAGGGGATATCAACAAGCAAGACATCCAGAGAGAGTGAGAGTTTTCGATGGAGGTGGAGAACGGCGAAGAGATGATGGTGGTGGTTGTGGCGGAGGAGGAGGAGGGATGGCAGACGCCGAGGCGCGAGGACTGCCGCATCCCAGTGGTGCCGCAGTGCCCGGCGGCGCCGCCGAGGAAGAAGGCCGTGGCGATGCCGGAGGCGGCCGGAGGGAGCGGCAAGCGCCGGGACCCGCCCAAGGGCGGCTACTTCCAGCCGCCGGACCTCGAGTCCCTGTTCGTGCTCGCGCCGCGGCGGAGGCAGGCGGCCTCAAGCTGCGCGTGATAAGAGGCTGCACGCGTGCGTGCTCACGCACCGGGCGGCCATGGTCCTTCGGCGGTCGGTGAACCGTACCGGCGATAGTAGGTATAGCAGCTGGTGGTAGAGTAGTTGTATAGTACTCCTATGTTTAGGTAGTTCTAGATGTGTAGTGTAGGGAAAGGGAGGAAAAATGCAGGTATCATATCAGCACATCTCACCTTTCTATTTTGGGGTCTCTTTTGGGAGAAGAAGATGGATGTGCAGCCGTTCGCTGCTCTGATGCCTCTGTGCGTGCGTGCGTGTGTTGCAGTGAGCTAGAGATTGACAAAAGTAGCAGTAGTAGGAGTAGGAGATCGATCGATGGAGGTCCAAAAGGGCCTCAAAAGTTTGGAACCTGTAAAGTACCAGCAGCATGCATGGACTAGTAGCGTACTCCTTGTTGTTCCGCTTCCGTTTCTGAGTAGTATGTTGTGATTGTTGTTTGCGAAATGTGGAATGTGCCCTGTGTTGTTCCGCTTCCATTTCTGAATCTTTGCTCTCTTGGCTGCAAGTTGTTTTAGCCGATATGGATGAATGCATCTGGCCATCGTGTGGTCACCGCGTTTGTTTTGTGTGTGTCCGTTGCACACTACGATTCGTCTGCGCTTCTCCTCTTCGCCGTCGTATCTCCTCTCTTTATACGATACCTGCACCAAAAGAGGGCCAGCCAGCGTGGCCACGTCGCTGGCTGCTCTCGGCCGTCCGATCGGCTGGATGGACGGCCCAGATCGGGCGAGTCCCGGTCATTTTATAAAAAAGCCCTCGAACTTATATAAAATCAACCCGCAGTCCAGGGCTTCTCACAGGAAATTTAACGGGCAAGCCCTCGAAGTTTTTTCAAATCGCACCACAGCCAAGGCCGACCTCCCTCCCCCACTCGGGCCTGCTTGGGCCTTAATGGGCCAAAATTGGCCCAACTCTGTTTTGTCTTGTCTATTTTTTTACACGAATAAATTTGGTAACACTAAAAAAAATGCATACTAAATTAAAGAAAAATGATAAAACAAAAAAAAAATCAAATTGTGTTGAAATCCTCACAAATAATTCTATGCAGTGGATCCAAAATAGAATATATTTTAATTGGAAGTTTTGTCATATAGCTACTCCTATGTTTTTTGGGTACATATGAAAATCAAATTAAAAAACATAAAATAGGAAATCCAATTATTCGTAACATGATAAAATATCATCACATTAAACTTTCGACTACTTAATAAATACTTTTAGCCTCTTTCCTCCAAAAAAAAAAAAAATGTTATAGCTCCATTCCAATAATAAATATAAAATATAACATAGCAACAATTACACCGACGCATAACTAACCACCATACTCATCCAATCACCCTTAACTCTGAATGCAAAGTAAGACAAAAAAAATAATGACACAAATATATAAAAAAAATATCTTATCTAACCACATTAATCTTATACAATTAATTTAACTACATATATGAAACAAAGCCTACATAGTTTCTAAAAACATTTCACAACAAATAATAACTTTCAAATAAAAATACCACGGGTCATAATCGGGCCATAAGCGGCAACGCCGCTACCAATTTCTAGTTCACACGAGGCGCGGGAGGGATGGCGTGCTCGATCGGATGTGTCCTGCTAAGCTCCATTGACAAGGTCCGAAGATGGCCTGACGCCTGTCGGAAGAGGGCAACTGATAAGCATTGGCTTTTCTTTTTCGAATTTCCGAGTTTTAAATTACCTTTTGCTAGATCTATTTATCATTCCGATCCTTTTCTCATTATACGCGCACGTGATTAGGATTCCAGTATCTTCGCGATATTGGCCCTATTGTTTCGGCTCAGCTTAACACTGTTGAAATAATACTCACCGGAAATAAACTTTATGGTTTTTCTTTTCGATCTTGGTGTCTAGACATGCTATGTGTGGGGAGTTAAATAAAATTGTCATGTATCCAACTTATTATGATTCAAAATTTGATGCCTCCAAATAAATTCCTACTAAAAATTAAAACACCCCTAAGGTTAGGATCTTCATAAAATTCTCAGTCAAAGATCTTATTTCAACCATAGACAATATATAATAATCAAAAGACATTCAAAAGGTAGGATTAAGGATTATATTTGCAATAACAATATACTACGCAACATTTGTTTTTATTGCTATCTCTCTATATTCATTTCAATGCACTTCTTTGCTTACTTTGGTTTATAGTTGCCAAAAAAGGTAGCTAATTTATTTGGGAATTGACTACAAACAATACTTAGACCCAAAGTTGCATCATCCCCAAATTTGGGTGAGGGCGAGCGCTATATGTTGGCTTCTTTAGTTGAGTAGATAGAAATGATTTCATATTTGATAAAAAGAGTTTGTTCTTATACAAAAGGTCATTTCGAGGCTACTTGGACCGGTTATTTTAAAATATAAGAGTGTAAGATGAACTATTTTTGGGCCAATAAAATAGTTCTCTCAATATTTACATGCGCTAAAAATAAAAATTTACCAATTGAAATGGTGGAACTTAAATCATGATTTTAATTTTAATTGGCAAAAGAAGTATACAAATCTTTTTCTACGCTTTTAAACGAACAAATGTATAAAAAATATAAAATATTACCTATCTAAACGATGGAATTTAAATCATGATTTTAATTGGAAAAAAAGAGTATACAAATCTTTTGCTGCGCATCTTAACGAACAAATGTAAAAAGAAAAAGATTAGTAAGCACTTTAGTGGGCCTTGAAGATTTAAAATGGGCCCTACGAAGACAGATTCGCGGCCCATGGGCGTCCAGGGGGGACGCCGCCGGCCACGGCCACACAACCCGCAGTTTCGGGAGTACTCTGGAACCCGCCGCCGCATCCACACGACGCCACGACTGACGACGGGAGGATCCCTCTGGTCTCCCTCCGAGTCTCGTCTCCCTCCACCGCTCACCTCCCCGCATAAAAGCAGACAAGAGAGCTTTGCAGCGAGAAGAAGCCGAGAACCCTATCGATCTCGCCTGAAGAAATCCGCACCTATCGCGAGCAGAACCCTACAGCTCGTCTCGCCTCATCTCGCAGCACCAGCTGCAGAAGAAGAACAAGGGGGATGTCGAAGGATGGGGGCCCCGACTGGAACGGCCTGTTCAAGTGGAGCATCGCCCATGGAGACGGCACCAAACCGCCGCGAGCTCTCAGGTCTGCGACCCCCGCCTTCAGATCCCCTGCTTCCACCCTTTGCTCTCGACCTGTGTCAGAACCCTAACGAGTCCTTCGTGTTTATCAGTTCATATGCTTAGATTTTGCTGTCTTACTCCCTGTACTCTAGATTCTTAGCGGTCAGACTTCATATCGGAATCCCTTTTGTTTCCCCAATTTTGTTTGGCTAGTAGGTTTGACATGTGCTGCCAAAATTACTGCAATTAGTCCAAGAGAAGTGGGATAAAATGTTCTCATGTGGTTCTTAATTTCAATGGCTTGGTTCTTAATTTCAATAGTTTGGTTCTGCAGCGAGGAAGACAGAAAATGGTTCATGGAGGCTATGCAAGCCAACACGATAGATGTTGTCAAGAGGATGAAGGAAATCACCCAGGTGATGAGAACTCCAGAAGATGTCTTGCAGTCTCAGGGTGTGACCCCAGAGAACATTGAAGGTATTGTTTGGGGGGCAATCCAATATTTGATTTTTGGTCTTTCTTCGAAAAATTGGCTTCACCCATCTCTGAATCATTGACCTTTATTGGTAATCAGTGAAGATTCTTCACACTTCTAAACTGACTGAGCGTGATGGTAATTAACGCATAAAGGGCATGATAGGATCATAGCACATAAACAAAGAAACTGTGATTACGGCTGCCAATTGACTTGCCAAACAAATTTTGTAGAGTCAAAAGCTAGCATTTGAGGCGCTTAGCAGTATTATGTTTCATTTGCAAAAGGAACTTCCAAAGAATTTGACTTTGAGCATTGATATTTATCACAGCCTTAAGTTTTAGGTTTTTGCTCTGGAATAAAAAAAATTCCTTGCTCTATTTTCAGATATGTTGGATGAGCTACAGGAGCATGTTGAATCCATTGACATGGCAAATGGTAAGATTCATTCATAGTTGTATTCATAATCATTGCTTCCGTGTAAATGATTGTCCTGGTGGTTACTGTGCATGAGTCCCAATTATTCAACTATTAAAACAGATCTACATTCCATTGGTGGGCTGGATCCTCTGCTTGGTTACTTGAGAAATTCAAATTCTGGCATTCGAGCAAAGGCAGCAGAAGTTGTTAGTACAATTGTGCAGAACAATCCCAAGAGTCAGCAACTTGTCATGGAATCCAATGGACTCGAGCCATTGATGACGAACTTCAAATCAGATCCAAGTACAAATGCACGCACAAAAGCTTTAGGAGCCATATCCTGTACGTATCACTAAGTATCTCGTGATGGATTATAATCCTTTGCAGGAACTATGCAGTTAGTTTTCACAGAGTATTTTTTTATTGGTCATTCATGCTAACAAAACTTCATACGATTGTTTTGCAGCTCTAATTCGTCATAATCAGCCTGGAATTTCTGCATTTCGCCTGGGAAATGGCTATTCTGGATTGAAGGATGCTCTTGGTTCTGATGATGCCAGACTTCAGAGGTATGTGATGCTAGCAGTACCCCCGGCATTCTGCAAGAGATGTCTTCAGTTGGGTTATTTTTCCTTACACATGGTTTCATGGACAGTAGACTAGGGGTGAATAGAGTGATCTGACAGGTTACAACACTACCAAAATTATCTCTAGAATCCTAAATGAGTAAATGACCTATGAAAAGGAGATGCTTACTAACAGAGCCATACTACAATGTATTATTGAAATTCTTGTTAGTAGTAGTGAGATGCGTACAGCCTTACTACCCATGTACTATTGAAATTCCTTGTTAGTAGTAGTGAGATGTGTACAGCCTTACTACCCATGTATTATTGAAATTCCTTGTTAGTAGTACTGTTCATTTGAAGACCATTTTATTTAGTTGTGGTAGTATATTTTGCTGAACTTCAATCCGAGTTCAGCAATGTGGATGACATAGTTCTGTTGTATCGATGCAGGAAAGCTCTCAATCTCTTACAATACTTGCTGCAAAACAACAAGGCAGACAGGAGTGTTGCTAGAGAGCTTGGTCTTCCAAAGCTGATGATGCACCTCGCGTCCAGTGATGATTCCTTAGTGCGTGAAGCTGCGCTAAGTGGCCTCCTTGAGTTGGCACAGGACAAGACATCTGGTAATGCTCTACCCGACCAAGACAAGCTGAAAGACATCCTCAAGAGCCGAATTGAAGGAATCAGCGCGATGGATTCAGACGATCTCCATGCCGCTCGCGAGGAGCGCCAGCTGGTGGATTCGCTCTGGAAGGAGTGCTACAATGAGCCTTCGTCCCTCAGGGAGAAGGGTCTTGTTGTGCTTCCTGGAGAGGACGCTCCCCAACAGCCGCCGCCAGACGTTGCAGGAAGATGTTTGAGCCACGCCCGCGTGGGCAGCTGCAAGGCCTGCTCAGGAAGACGACTCTGATTCTGGCAGCGGAAAGAAGGATCCGCCATTGATGCTTAAGTTTTGACGGTCTTCGGATACCAATTGGTTCTTAGGCTTGGTGATTGGTGTGGAAGAGGCTGCAAGAGTAGACCTGATATGGATGCCTGTCTTTTGCCCTGTGCACAAACTACATCATCCTGTATGGTTCAGTAGTGGTTTTGATAATATGCTCTGCATTTTGGTTTAGAGTTTGCTTTCTGAGACACAGACGATGACATATATTGTATCATGTGATGCTCGTAAATTAACACTACTTGTGAATTCTCTTGCACGATAGTTAATTTCGTTTTTCTGATGCTTTCATGTTTTATCTGAATCTGATTGTTAATTTCACGGTGTGAGAGATGCTGATAAGTTGAGAGGTTGCGTCTGCTTGCGACGCTTATGTGCTTTCAGCTTAAGGATGGCCGGCCTATAGAACATGCTGATGAATAAT